>LZCU01153270.1:0-14532 GCA_001663935.1 Asymmetron lucayanum | reverse complement strand
ACTCAACTCAACTCAATTCTACTTTTCTCAACTCAACTCTACTCAACTCTAGCCATTGTCATAATTATCACTACCTTGTGATGTACCATCGTTAACATTAACCAATGGCATTACCGGTAATATGTCAGGCTTGATGTTGACACATTATAGAATAGACAGAAGAGTCACGGGATCACTTATCTTCTATTCTAGCGCCCCATAAATACGGTCCACACGCAGGCCCGCGCCACCGACCTTCCCGCGCGAAGAGAGCAGTTCCCGCCTTTGCCGCCGATGCAGCCAAGGATGCTGCGCTGAAAGTGGTGGACAAGGTCGGAGAAAGAGTCGCTGAGGGTATCGTTGAGGATCACCAAGATAAGGTCGTCTCTTCCCTGGAGGACTACTTAAACGGTCAGTTCGACCAGGCGGACCAAGAGTTTGACAGCGTTCTCGCGCGGAGCGGAGGGCTCCTGTCGGGCATACAAGGTGTTGAAGAGGTCAGTACTTCATCAATCTCAAACGTGTCTACGTCTTTTATGTAGGCTATTGCACACTTTTACAAAGATGTTGCGCATCATATACAGCGAACCTCGGTTCAAACGCATAACTAACAAACAACTATATGGATCCCTTGCACCAATCTCTGCTGTAGTCAAACAGCGGCGGCTAAGTCTTGCTGGACATGTTGTTCGTCACAATGAACCTGCTGACAAACTGCTTTTCTGGACTCCAGAAGAAAGAAGGAGAAGGGGACGACCATACCTCACATCAAAGAACATTATAGAGACTGATACTTGTTTAAGTGGGCAGGCCTGATAAAATTGATGAACGACAGAGATTACTGGAGGCTGATCTTTGTTAAAGCTTCAACTCAGTATTACTGGGTATGACTTTGTATGTATGTATGTACTCGTATGTATTGCACAACACAGCGTGTATATGATTCGTCCCAGTCACGACCGCGTGTCATACTTACCTCACTTTTAACAGGCCCAAGTAAATATGAATGCTTTCCAGGTACGGTACAGACCCAGGTAAAGGCAACCTGCTCTGATTCTCTCCATACACGTTCACAGGTGATTCTGTACAAACCTAGGGAGAAGAAAAACAACAGGGAGAGGTGATCTGGTCTTACGAAATGGATTTAAACTGTAATTTCAGCACAAGAGATAAATAATCCAATGAATAAGCAATCAACCGCTTCTTTGATGTCATGTTATGCAAACTGGGCACGTGACTCGGTGAGCAGCAGTTGAAAGCTGCAGAAAGTTTCTGCTGAAGCTATCAACATCAGAGATTTGCAACCATCCCTCAGCAGAGATGGGGGAGTGGGGCATAGACTTTTGTGTGAGTCCAAAAATTTCACCATGAGTTACAAATTAAAATTTGAATCCGTTTCAAAGTCTCATAGTGATGTCTACCAACACATTTGGACATGCAAGTGTCAAACGTGATCGTTCACCGGTTATTATATAAAGACCGACTAAATGTGACATGGTCTTGATGATGATGATGACAATGATGGTCATAATGATGATAACGACGATGATGGTCATGATCATGATCATGTTCTTCTCTGATCTCTCCAGGCACGAGTTCAGGTGCTGCACGGCCGAGGGTACAGCACAGGAGACACCTTCTCGCCGGCGAGTGAGGAGGTCCGGATGACGTTTCAGCACAAAGAGGAGTTAGTACCTCTTATCGTGTCTGATAGTGTTTTCCGGCCCTATCTCAAAAGCCATGCATTGTTTGTCCTTTACAGCATTCAGAAATAAAGATGGACCCAACTTATTTAGATATAATAGCAGATTTTGTTTTATTAAAACATATAAAAAATGCTATAACAAGACAAGATGGCGGCGCACTCAAGCTTACTGGTCTTATATTCACGCCGCCATCATATACAGAAGAAAATAAATAAATACATAATGGTACAAAGACAAATAAATAAGTAAACCATGTAGCAATACGAATATAACTAAGCCGCGTGTCCCAAACCCCCTCCCCCCTGGTGTTGATGAAAGGACACAAGAAATAGACTTAAATCATATGGAAGAACTAGAAGTAAAACGTTCGCTTTTGGTGATAAAATATAAAAAATAGCAGATTAACTCAAGTTAGTTTAGTCACATCTCATTCTTTGGCTTTGCTGCATGCCTGTATGGTTTTGTGGACATGCACTTGCATTAGCCTTTGGAAATTTATGACCTTGATAAATCCATATCGACAAAAGGAACAAAGGCTGACTTGGAGTCCCGTTCTTAAGCACCGTGGAACAAGATGATTTGTCAAAAAAGTATTCGAAGATTCTGATTGGATGCAATTCAGAAAAAGAATCCATCATATGAAGGGTCACAAAACAATGCATAGTATTGTTGGGAGTTTTAACATTGTTCTATCACAAGAAAGATTCTTACCATAAATGCTCAGCTGATCTACGTCAAGCCGTCATCAGCTGTTTCACTCCGTCCGAACCAAGTTGCTTGCCGTGAAACCGGTGGTAGATTCCGACTGTCTACTGCTTTGACTCCCTCCTGACGACGTCACGTTTCCGGTTTCCAGGCAATCAACTTGCTTCGGACGAAGTGAATCTCACATCTGATTAAGGTTTGACGTAGATCAGCTAAAAATTGATGGTAAGAAACTTTCATATGTTGGAACAAAGTTAAAACTCCCAACTATGGATTCTACCAGCACAGATGAGCTTTCATTTGAATGCATGGTATTATAGCCCAATTGTGATAAGAGATGTGTTGTAAAAGTCTGGATTTTCGTTCGACAGGGAAAATGCAGAACAAGACAGCTCAGAGCTCGGCCTGGCCATGGGCTACCCCTGTGGACTAGGCCCCATAATGATGAACGGATGCTTCGGGAACAACTATCAGGAAGGAGACCCGTGCTACGAGGCCTTCGTGCCCCTAGAAACCTGTGAGGTGAGCTTTCATTTTATTGCCATACTTTTGTTTTGGAACAGAATGAGGTGAGATGAAGTGATTAGTCACCGAGGTATTTTTTTTTCTTTTCGGTTATCTGGTAAAACACATAAAATATTTTTTCTGTTGTGTCCAACGTGAATTGTAGGTCCTGTTCCCTGAGTTTGAAGTCACTTAAAGTGAAATGTGGGTTGTGGTCCGGGAATTGGCTGGTAGTTTTTGTTTGCCCCTGCTTGAATCTTCAGTTCAAATTCAGTTCAGTTTGTGTATGCTCGGCTGAAAACGCTTTGAATGTGCTTTTGGCCACCTAATGATGGTATTTTCAACATAAGCCATGCTAAAATGCAACATTAGCGAAAAAACAACCTACACTCAGAATCATGTTATGTTGAGGGTGAATCATCATGAACGCTGTTCCTTTTATACTGAACGACACCAAATTGTCTTAACAGTCAGGTTAAGACAATTTTCAGGTTTGTAGAACATAGGCTGTTGGACTTTTGTTGATCGCACCACCAAGATTCACTCTTATCTTGTTTAAAAATGTTTATGTAAAACATCTTTTTGAGGGCCTCTGATTGGAATACTGCTGGCCACTATGTGTGGCCTATTTAGGTGGCGCTTTTGCGGCGAAAACGCATTTCCAAAAGTAGTTAAGTTTGCATCCCCTGTAACAGACTGGATGTGGGTCAAAGTAATAGAGAGTGCAACAGGCGTATCTGGTGAATCAAAGGAGCGGTCTAGATAAGAAAGAAAACATATCAACATTAGTATAAACTGTAGATTGTAGATAACAACTAACATCCACATGCTGTCAAAAGGCATGGCGGAGGGACCATGGCAAGAAAAAAAGAAAGACAACGACATTCATGCTCAAGGAAACTGTAATCTATTTTTAGAAGATAATATTTATCATTGCACGATATGAAAATGAAATTGTCAACCATTCTTTGTAATCTGTCTGCAGAATGATTTGGACGGAATAACGTTCCTGGGCGTGGGGTTTGACGGTAGAGGTGAATACTCGGCGGATTCCAGGAAGAAAAGTGTCATTCAGCGGGCCTGCGAAGGTTTACAAGGGTAAGGTGCTTTACCTCCGCGAGAGACCACGGAAGGGTTCCTTCTTAAATTATCTGTTTGTCTGCATGTGTTTCCGTGACTGTAAATAAAGAAGGCTCTAATGGATAGTTGCCATATTCAGTATGTTGGTAGGTATTGACGTCATTTGGCTGATGTTGGGCCCCCTATCCACTTTTTACGAAACTGCAGGTGTCCAATTTTTGCTTCAGACTGTAAAGCAGGATATGTTGAGAAGTACTGAATTTATTTTCATGATTTTTTGCTTTGTATATAATTATGGAGGTGTCTGATAGGCCTAAATGCAAAGAATGCAAATCAGTACTTCATATGCGTATGCAATGAGAAATCCCTATTAATCTAGAATGAATTGTAAGACTTCCAACAGATGGATTATGTGATCTCGACAGGGATAATCATCATTAGATTGTAATCGATTCGGACCTAATGTGCATTATTCATGAGAAAATACCAAACAATGGTAGTAATGAATGTATTCTAATGTTTTATGATTTCTAGGGAAATATGGCGGTGACTATTGTACCTATATTTAAATTATGTAGATCAGTGCTTTATTTGCGCACATAATGAGGAATCCAGAGTGTTTAAACGCATAGTTCAATGTAGATAAAGATAATCACTATTAGATTTGAATTACATTATTTCATGGAGATTTGGGGGGGGGGTGTGTGAACATTTCTAGATAACGATTATGATAACTAGGACTTAACCTGAATAACTGACCAGGCAAGGCCACATGACGTTGTCGAAGATACAAAACATTGTGACTAATTTCAAATTAAAGTAAAAGCTACTTTCGCTACAAGATTGACAAGTGAATTTCTCTCTAAAGATACAAGGAATTCCAAGTGCCCGACCAGATGACCGTTCTGGGCATCTACGACACGGACGTGGCGACCTACACCTTCACCTCTGAGGAGGAGTACAGGTATTATCTAGAGGCGAAGTCTGCCGTGACGTCCGCCAAGGCCATGTTTCAACAGGAGATGAGTAAGGCTATGGGTTACTTGTCAGGCGGAGGCATCTTCGGTATGGGGTGGTCTGCCGGCGGTGGGGTATCAGCGTCGAGCGGTTCGGACAGCGAGACGTCCAGCATGCAAGCTAACTCGCAGGCCAGCGCTCAGCTGAGTGAAACCGCTTCTCAGAGGTTCATCGCTATGCTGGAGTTGAACGTCGTCAGGTGAGGGTTTGACAAAATATCATACGCTTGGAGCTGACCAGCCAAAAATTAGGGTAAGACCAAACTTGCCCCTTGCGTTGGATTTTCTAGTTTAAATCTGTTTCATGACGTACCATGTTTACATTTTCGATGATCAAAACACAAACTTCCTTGAGTCCATCTGGAAGGAATATTTTGTCATGGTTCAGTACGAAGAATTATAGCTTAAGCTTATTACCATAATTTTTGCAAAAAAAGCAGGTCCAAAATTACATACCAACTTTACATGTTACCTTTACTGCCTAAATTCTGCCACTTGATCTTCTAAAAAAACTTCCTAATCCTGAGGTCGCGTAGCAAACTGCATAATATTGAAGAAAATTATGCTTTCTAAAAGATATTTCGAGGACAGCCACGACCTTTCATGTGTTGAAAAAATCAGTTCTAGTCGGGAGCATAGACATTTCTTTATAGTTTCTAACGCATTGTGCTTTGCAGTAAAGAGTTGCCGACAAAGTCACGGATGAACTTTTCTTCGGACCAAAGATGTTCAAAGGACACTTCAAAATATACCTAACCTTACCTTACCTAGTGCCATCCTCATATACGCAACAGGACATACTAATTGTATTCCCTGTATTAGATATGAAATGTTCCTGGACTTCATCAGGCCAGAAGATTTGCACCTGGGCTTCCTGCGGGACTTCCTGACCCTGCCCACGTCTTACTTCATCATTGGAGCTGACCGGCACTACCGTGAGTCAAGCGTCATCTTGTTATACTGTAGTTTCAACTTACATTGGGAAGAAATTGATGATCCTGTCTAGACAGGAATACTCTTGAGGCCTGCGGCAACCTATTACTTTTTGCTTGGCCTGCGCTAGAGCTGCCGTCAACTGGAATTAATTAACTTATGCTTATTCATGAGTCAAGGCTCAAGGTAAAAAATCCTAATCCCATTTCACTATACGTACATGCTTTTTAGATATATTGTTAGATCTTTTATACACTATATCATTCTAGATAGGGATAAACATACTCTCTGCCTAAATGTTTTCAACTTTTCCTACTTCCAGCAAGGAAGGGTTCTTGATTTTTCCTCCACATTTTTATCCTCGAAAAAGTTAAGTCTTTTGTTTTTTGCTGTCCGCCTTACATGGATTCTCCTGCAATAACTCGCATGAACAAAATATGATCTGGTCATTAGTGGTCCTCCACCAATGAATGGTAGTCTTCGCTTTATTTCTTTAAAAAAATGCTTTCGTACAGAGAACTTCCTCCTCCGCTGGGGTACGCATTACATCATATCTGCCAAGTTCGGAGGACAACTGAAGATCATCAAAACAAAGGAAAGCACTGAGGACGTCTCGAAGGAGAGTTTCGCCCAGGCTGCACAATCTGACTTTAAGAAGATGTTCAGCACCTACTCCGCCCTGCAGACACAGTCCAAGACCAGCAGTTTTTGGCACGACCAGGAACATAAGACTGGCAAACAATCCTCCTCAGGACAAGCAAATCAAGACACTTCATCTCAAAGCTCCTCGGATGAAACGGCATCCAGGTTAGTTTCTAATCGCTTCTGGTTCCTTGTGTAGCAGGACTGGTCCGTACAGCCATGGACCTCAATCCTTTGCTGACCACAATTTATCGTCATCGCAATGACGGACAGATGACATTCCATACCCTCTAGACCGAGTTGTTTGATTAATCTCATTAAGGCGCACAGCACGCCAATCCTGAAGAGACGCTCTATACCAAGCAATACATTTTTCACTAAAGTCTGCCACCTTGGCTAGGAAGGTCTGAGTTCAACTTGAAAAGGAACTACGGCACGGAGTGTGGGAGGATATTTGTCGGCAGTAATTTAATGCCTTGTCCTTCTGGTTACATGCAATGGTCTCCTCATTTGATATGGATTTAGCATTTTCGAAAAGATTTACCTCTTTCCTCCCCATGCGTATGCTTTGAACTTTTTAAGAACTCCATGAAGTCAGTATTTTTCCTGTCGCCCAGGATTAAAAGACTTATCTAGTATCAAAATTAGAACAAAAGTATTTCTTTTAGCTACTGATTAACTTAGATCAAGATCTTCATTGATGATTACACGGCACATTTATTGATACGCACAAAACTACATTTCTTTGTGAAGACCAAAGAACTAGGCTCTTATTCTGGCAAGTTTATTGTTTAACATATCTTAATGAAACCAAAGTCTTTTTAATAAATTAGACAGTTTGCAACACAATTGTGTTGGACTTACTCAGCGAACTTTGTCAGTCGGAATGAGTGGTTTATACGACGAAGCTCGTAGAGATGGAAAAAAAGGCGGTAATTCCAATTCAACTGGGCTTGGGAACTGATTTAGGATTTCCGATAAGTAATTATATTAATTTTTTTCAGCACACGCACGGAGTACTCCAGTGAGACGCTGAGGGCACAGGGCGGAGACCAGGCAATCGCTGCTGCCATAACGGAGCTCTACACCACTAACTTTGGCACCTCGCTCAAGGACTGGCTGGAGTCCATCAACGACTACCCCAAACCCTTCGAGTTCACCATGCAGGAGCTGTCCAACCTGGTCGACATGAACTTCGACGGGCTCTTCCCCAATGGAGTTACAGACTACGGATGCTTCGGGAGGTATATGTTTTTCCCGTTGGCTTAGTTAGAAGATGGGCAAAAACGGACGAGCCTCATTAGTGTTTGGGGCAAAGGGCCTGGTAGCACATAACGGCAAACGTATTTAGAGAGAACAGCGAAGCTTGGTGACTTTAAAAAAATTTATTATTTTTTATTAATGAATATTCAAGCAATTAGCAATTAATCATAAAATTGAATTGTTTAATAGGGTTAATGATATTATAGATTAGTTAATATTAGTTTTATTGACTAAAATTGAATAACATATTAAAATTCAAGGTCTAATGTGAACATCCAAGATGGCCATCAATTTAGCTATTTTTGATACATTATCCACCACATTTCACTTTGAACATGTAGTTTTTATATCATTCTGACTACTCGAGCATTCATTGGAAAAACTAGATTCAGAGTTCCATATCCAATATTGCGGCGGGTGTGACGTCATTTCTAATACCTATGGCATGAATGATATCACAAACGACACTGTAAACCTTGGTAGATATCTGACTTTTGTTACAAATTTATGTGCATTTCATCGTATTTATTGAAGCTTTGAAGAGATTTCTCTGTATTGCCAAATCTAGGTCGAAAATGGCATTTGTCATATCATAATTCCGTAATGATACCCCCCAAAATTATTTATTTATGACTCAACTTCAATTTGGTGATCGTACATCTTTCCGTTCCCAAGTTATGACAGGGGGGGGGGGGCGAATCAGCCCCCCCCTCTTGGTCCCAGGTAGTCTCCCAAAGCCTAGTCTAGATAGGGTTTTAAAGTCCCTTTCGAAGACCTGTAGCATTCCTAAACCTGAGTTTGAATTTCTCAGAACTAGACCCGTGCTTTTAAAGTTCTAAATACAAGTGTTTTTCTACAGAACCCTACCCACAGAAGTCGGAACTGGTAGGAAATACTACACACAGGAGATTCCCCATGTCAACGGCACTGGATACACCACGGAGGTCCGCTACTGCGACTTCGACACACAGGAGGAGCTGAGAGAGGGCCTGACCAACCGGAGGCTAGCTCTCAAGCGGGCCATCGCTGTTTACCTTGAAGAGGTTTGTTTTGACCCTATAATATATGTACCACTTGAGGTGCGCGAATATATATGTATGTATGTCTGTATATGATTTATTTGTCCTGTAGCGAGACGGACAGGAATATGTGAGGGATCCTGATTTGATGTTCCTATGGCAAATCCGAAATGGACGCTTTCCTTTGGATCTATATCTGCCATACGCTCAGCTTCTCTACACTACACTACACTACACTCATGCTTTTACCTCTAATACCCACTCAGTCTTTCGTGGTTGCCCAGAGGAGCTCAGCTGTTTTTTATCAGCATTGAGTTGTCTAGCTAATCAATGGTTTTCCAGCACATGGTCCACAGAAAACTTGCAGAGCATATGCAATCCCTATTCAGGGAACAGGAAGGATAAGCATTTTCAATGTAGTTCCTCTTTCGTAAATAATTTTGATGTAAAATAAACAGTTCTCTTTCTTTTCTTGGCAAGGGTCCTTTCCTGAGCACCGACTTTGCCGTACCGGCCGGGGAGCCCGGGTGTGAGACTGCAGAGTTGGTTTTCCTGGAAGGGTCCAACAGCGGGGCTCCCAGATGGGAGTACATGACCAGTGGCAAGGAGTTCAAGGTCATTTTCGATATGCCTGGAAAAATCAAGAACCTTGTGGCGGCCAAGGCCTCCCTGAACATAAAACGTGTTTACAACAGGTGGCTGACCGTCCGGAAGGGACGCACGCCGCATTTGTCCGACTCCTACAACAACGGAAACAGCAACGACGTTACAACGAACAAGGTGCGCCAACTTATGGTTATCCCTCTACAGCTGCCTTTTAACTGTAACGATTGTTATTCTTATGTCGGAACGCAATTCTGTGAAAGTGACATGAAAAATCGCATGCTATCCTAATGGAAAAAGCATATAGAAATGAGCATTCCATCCATATTTTCTGCTGGCTGTGTACGGTTATAGTAATATCTCACGTAAATGTTGGCTTTTCTACAGATCAGTGTAGGAGGGCTGGTCATGACGTACCGAGAGGAACTGGGTCTGCTAGAAGTGACGTCAGAGGACTATGAAGCGTCATCAGCGGCCATTGCTGACCTGCCTGACTGGCTGAACGGCAGGGTCGTCGGAAGGCCAGAGTACAAGTCCCTACTTGAGCGACTGAACAGCCTACCAGAGTAAGCATCAATTCTTACATTTTACACTGTTTATTGCTGAGAGATACCAATAATGTGTCCATGGAATGAATATATGAACAGATGATTTTTGTCGTCAACGCGAGCCTCGTCAGGCAGAGTTGTGAGAACGAGTGACCAGCGATGAACTGTGAACAAGTAACCTTGCGGACAGTCAGTAGTTGGTCAAAACTGCTGATTGCCAAAAGACAGATGTGCTTTCGTGCAAGGATTTCACCTTTTTGTAGCCAGTAGAGCCAAAGACCTCGGTACTGAGAGTGGTCATCACTGGAACTGCTGATGATAATGATAGTACTGTTCGTGGCCTTCCCAGGGGGACTAGAGGAGAGATGCCGTGCAACCTGAAGTGGTCCAACGCCCATCGCATCGACCCGACCAATGGGGGGAAATGCATCCACTTCACAGCCGCGTCAGCCGGAAACATGTTCGTGGTGTTCTCGGGCGTTCCCAGCAAACAGGAAACCTGGCTCTACGTCCAGATCTCACCTGATGCTGTCGCTGTCTACAAGGTAAGGAATAAATTGACATGTTTTTGTGACTTCCTCTTTGAACCAGAAGCAGCGTGTTAAGGAAACGTTTTATGAGTATTTGAAGAATAAGGTCGTTATAATGCACTGGTCTACAAGCTGGACGGAATGTAGTGTATACTTTTATTCCTAAATGTAGAAGATTGGCCCCTCTGTGTTTCGTCATTGGTGTGACAATCTATTTGTGACAGAATATGAACTCTTCCCTTATTGCCGGTTATGTTATTGCCTGCTATGTAAGAATTAAAGGCATTGTACTCAAACTGCCTTGAATTCAATACTTATGTAATAGGTTGTCCCACTGCACAAGCCATGCGGCTGACGGTTGGAGCGTGATGCAGCCGTCTGAGATCCGACAGTGTGAATCAGTCCTACTTCGTCTGCGTGGCGAAAGACGTGCATTGACGTCAGTGTTCTTGATATGATGGTTTTGTTGTTGTTGTTGATATGTTTGTTTTATTGTTGTTAAGGCCCTTTTGATCGGAGTGTATCCGCCTGGGGTCCGACAGTCTGAACCAGTCCTACTTTTTCTGCGTGACAAAACACGTGAAGTAACGTCAGTGTTCTTGATATGTTTGCTTTGTTGTTGTTGATTTGATTGCTTTGTTGTACAGTCCATGCGGTTGGCGGTCACCCAGTTTGAACAGGGTGCTGCGGGAGTGGGGTCCGACAGTCTGTACCAGTCCTACTTTGTCTGCGTCACGGAAGACATACAGGCGGGAACAACGGTAGTGCAGTACGGCAAGACTCCGGACAGCCAGATCATGGTATCTCATGCATTAATACTCCGTAGGCAGTCCCTCAGCGGGCTCATAGGCCGGTCTTCTCAGCTGGTCTAAGCCGTTACGCCGCATATCCAACTCGTGAGCTCCCCGACTAGCTTGCCTTTCTGTTATAACACCAGTGTTGAAGATTCATAGTGGCAAGCGGGATGTACCTTAAACTCCTCTAACAGAAGTATAGGCTATTATGACAAAGTTAAACTCTAAGACCGTACACAAAAATTAGCTCTTACCAGTTCGAGCTTTCGATCAGTCCTCTGATCCTTCTCAAGCTGGAATAAACAATGCCTAAGACTCACAACCGGAGTGGAAGTGTGACGTCAGCAAAGAGGGTGCTTGTGAGACGGTATCGGCCCTCGTCTCGGTTGAGGGGAGGTCGGTGGGCTCTGATGTAGATGGCCTCTTTCACTGCTCTTAGAAAGTAGCCCTTTTCGGAATCATGTATCTTCAGCTTGACTGCTTGTCCAGATCCACGGAAAGCAGTAACATGTAAGATTACGAACAGGTATCACAACAAGTGGAGGGTGATTTTCAACATTCCGTTGACAATTATTTCATTACTACACGATGATCAGGAGCTGGCTCACGTCTGGTTGGACTACCGGTTTGACAGTATCCTGTCAGTCCACTACTACGCGTTTGGCGGGGGCGAACATCCAGTCAAGTACATGGGCGTGTCTCAGGTAGACCTGCCTCTTGAGGAGTTCCTGGTTTGCCGCGAGGGAACCGAGAAGTCGGGTGGCAGGTGTGTGCAAGTCTGCCATGAGGAGTGCGAAGGTGAGATCCAACTACGAGGATATACGAAACCCAGTACCCCGTACAAAACATAAACTTTCCAGTCATCCCTTCGCCGACTAATTGGAGCACTTCCAAAACTATTGCTACTGCCTCCTTTATTTATCTAATTATTTGTTTTTCATTCATTCTTTCATAGAGTCTACATATGCAGAAGGTATCACCATATCTGATTTCAGGCTATGGAAACTTGATATGAAGAAAGTGGAGCCTAAGAGTATTTTGTGTTCAGAGACAATAAGAAGACACCACCTTAGCATCAGTCTGGAGGCCTGCATCCAACAAATGGCGTCAGGGTGTATATGTTAAGCTACTCCGTCCTAAATACTAGGCTACTTGGCTTTTTACATGAAATGAAAAAGACAAGAACCAAATGACGTTTCTTACATAATCCGGCCCAGATGGGGCTAAATGCATTAAGACATGCGCCTGGGATATAATAACAAAGCTATGATATGCATTATCTGTATGTATGAAAATGAAGTCCACTTCATATTATGACATGGCATATAGTGTATACCTGTAGAATGCTGAACCACCGGATGTGACGATGCGTGACTGTAGGCACTGTCCGTTAAAGGTTCCGTACCCATATATTTATTTGTTTGTTTGTTTGTTTATTTATATATCATGTTTTGTTGCTTTGTGGTCTCCAGGCTGCAGAACCACCGGCTCAGACGACCCCCGTGACTGCCGAGCCTGTGTGAACAAGAAGATATCGTACCCGTACATTAATGGGACCGAGGGAGACTTTGAGTGTGTGGCAGCATGTCCTCACACCATGATGGCGCCTTCTGGATCGTCGACTTGTCAATGTGAGCGTCATTTATCAATTAATTCAGCCGAACGATAGTCTTCTAGCCTTATAAAGGAATGTATGTCTGTACATTGCTGCTTTTTCAGTTTGGGGTCAGTTGAAGTATGGAAAGCATGGAAATTGTGAATAATCGCCATTGACGATTAATGGCCAATGGCCAATTTAAGACCAATGTCTCAATCCAAATTAGTATCTCCATAGGTTTCCCCGATGTATAGTTGTCCAAGTATCCATTGATTACACATACTACAATGTATTCAGTCAGTCACTTAACTCGCAGCAAAGCTATGTATCATCTATAAAGGTCAACCACCTAATACAATCTGCTAGTCATTTGTAAGTAGTTTTAAGCATCATCACCCAACCTCAGAGGATTGTCATGGACGACATGGACAATATGATATAGTGTTTATGGTACAAGTATCTGACCGCGTTTAAAACAAAAAAAGAAATAAAAATAAAGACACAAAAGCATTAAAGCTTAAACCTTCTCAACGTCTACATGTGAAAACATCGATGATGTCCGAATGAATTTCTTCCCACAGGTATCAAGCAGATGGAGGGTGAGACTGCCGATGACGTGAAGACGTGTGTGACGGAGTGCCCTCTTACTCACTATGAGGACAGCAACGTCTGCAGGCGTGCGTAATATTCATTAAGATTAATCTATGAACAATTTTTTTGAATTGTTAGATAGATGAATGAATGAATGGATTAATGAATCAATTAATCATTCAATCGATCGATCAAATGGACAAGGACCTGGAAAGGGGAAAGAGCAACGGATAGGACAAAAGGTAAAAGGCAAAAGGTAAAGGTGGTCCCATAGCCGTTATTAGGCCGTAGGGGCAGTGGGGTGTTATCCACTGTTTCTCGGGGCTTCGGTGTAGGAAGGCGGCGCCAATCTCCTCTCCTTCCACCGTCTTTACCTCCCCAACAGCAGTCAGGTACCCATTTATACACCTGGGTGAAGTGAGGAAAGTAGTGTAAAGTGCCTTTCCCAAGGACACCACGTCATGACCAAACGCCTGGGAATCGAACCCGGGACCTCACGGTCTCGTGTCAATCGCCCTTGCCGCTGAGCTAACTGACGCCACTGACAAAAGGCTCGGTACAAAAGGCTCGGGAAGAAAAACAGGAACACGGAATACTTGTGGTTTAAGAGATAAGGAACCAAAGAGTATAAATACGCCGAAACATCATGATGATGATGATCACGGCCGTGGGTATAGCAGACTGTAAAAGAATAGGACAAGGATGCGCGTACGAGCATTCAGCCTACACTCAGGTATTGCAAAGAACCTGATCGGTACCGATATAGCGTACATCTCATAGAGGGAAATCAGGCACTATCTTCAGGGAGAAGGTTGTGTCCGGCTGTCCTAAAGTTCTCATACGTAATTTTATAGGATGTAGCAATTTCTGTGACAATGTAAGCTGGGTGTGCACCGGGCCTGACGTATACCTGAATGTATACATCGGCTGACAGAAACTGTCTTTTGTGGCTATAGTAACAGTTTCCGTAAGTTATGCTGTAGGGTGCAGCAGCCTGTATAGTAACAGTTCCCGTACGTTAT
>LZCU01152843.1:0-19392 GCA_001663935.1 Asymmetron lucayanum | reverse complement strand
ACCATATATCCTTATAGCTGACAAAGCTGTATTCATCACCTCTTAAGCGGAGATATAGTACATTTTCTCCTTTTTTGTAAACGTAATTAGTAATGGGATAGACTATTAGTTTAATAGACGAATATCGATTTTCAGTGATGCATTGACGAGACTCGTGGGACATAACTGGAGAAACTAACAGCGAGAAACCTATCCAAGAGAGTATCCAAGCATATCTCACAATTAAGAAGTAACACAGAAACCTCATAGAGGCTTGCACTGATATTATGCCTCGGGGCATGGCCAGAGGACAAACACTGTTGCACACCTAGCTCTGAATATAAGTACCATCATTACTGTCAGGCTACTGCATGTTGCATACCAATGTAACATTAGACGCTGGGAAATACATGGAACGTGTGAGCGTTGGTCTAGTTTCTATATGATGACAACCTAGTCTGATTTGGAAATGATAAATAAAGTCTAGCGAAACACATGGCGCGGTAGCCGAGTTTTATCCATTTACCTTGATCATGTAGATCACAGACACCGTCATTTCGTCCTCACTTAGATAATTTGTCGGTATTTGTTCGACACTTTGGTTGAGTGTGATTTAAAAAGATACCTGACATATTCTCTGCTGTTGTCTGATGATCATATTAACTACCATTGATTGTGAACTTTCGAAACTTTGCCAACTGGGAAAACAAACATATGAGAAAGATATCAGTATCGCGGTTAAAAGTAATTCGCAGTATCATGCCATGTTGGCTACTTGACTTTGCACACATATCGCACCGTCTGTGTAGTGGTTACGTCAATACTCCAGGTCCAGTCGACTAGTCACGTCAGCCAATCGGGGGACTTGTTACAAACAACTGTCGGTGAAACGAAAGAGGCTGAGCCAGGAAAATTCCTGGGAATTTATCCAGCTAATCACTCAAACTAACCGACACGTGTCGTATCAAGACATTTCGCACATTAACAGCCATTGATTTATGAGTTTCTAATCCTGGATGAGCTGAGAAGATTAGCGTCGACTTAGTCTGGACATCTCGGCTGAGCCGCGGTGAATGAAGAGATTCTGGCGCAGACGATAGACGTTGTCTTTTTGTAACGACTCACTGCATTGGTGAGGTTCATAAAACGTCTGAGGAGTGCACCACACAAGCCCTGGTTTCTCACAGTTTGCGTTATTCATAGTTAACAGAGGATTTTGGTCATTTTTTGTTTCTTTCCGGCGGATGTGTTTTATTTCCGCACAAGTAATGCTCTTGCCTGCGGGCCTGAGTGTGATAAGTGTGTCAGCATGACTGACTGAAAGCACCTTGGCTTTAAAGGTATCTGTAGATGTAAGGACAATAATATGTTTACAGATAGAAGGATCAGAGAATACCAACTGGATAGAAAAACGCAAGATAACGAGCGGAGTTGGATTTGGAGGAAGAGTGGCGTTGAGACGTGAGGGTTAAGGCGTAATAATGCTACGTAATAACTACAAGTGTGGGGCTTTGCGATAGTGGAGGGTTGGCGCATGCGCATACCACTGCACCCTGTGTGAGCTATTACGTGACAGTTTTAGGACTATCCCATTTTAAACGCTGAGCTGGGGGTATGGAAACATTTTTGCAGCCCTCTACATTGTATACCAAAATCCGTTTACACCATTTTCCTCTGCTTTGGAAAAAATCGCCATGTCAGCTTATTTATTGTAATAGCTACATTTCTGTGTGTTTATTACTTCATAACTGATTACATTTATCACATTTTTCAGCACAATTAAGCGTATGATTTTAATTACTACAAAAATAGAGCGGACATACTTCATGGGAAATTACATTTAAGAAACAATAACCAGACAGTCGTAAACGCACATTAAAGCTTACGAACTATAAATTCCAACGATATTTCTATTTAAATATAAAGCCAATAGCTTGTGGGACAAGCTATAAATAAGGGGTAAGTGCCGTAACGCGACCTTCATGGTTCATCCGTAAATGCAGCCATTAGAAATACTTAAGGGTAAGAAGGGGGATTTTCATTTGGAGAGGGGCGAGTTTGATATTTGGGAAGTCCATATAGTTGCTCCACTAATAGGATTGTTTTTTGCCCATACGACTGTTGTTTAATGCATACTTAAACAATTGTAATCAGGTAATGGCACTGGTAGGTGATTTAAAGAACGACCGAATATTGTGGAACACCTCAGGCTTTTACATTGTTCAAGCTGTTGTTTGTTGTTGTTTTTACTTCATTTGCAATGATGTTTGATATAGATAGCTACGTCCACCGTTATAAAAGAAAAATATTCAACAGTTGGCCTACGGCTTACTAGTTTGAAACAACAGGACCAAAACTTGCACACGTTTTAGTTTTCACAAGGCGTATAAGATATAGTGGAGCCTTGGAGTGCACAGAAAGACAGATGCACCTCCTAAGGAGCTATGTCAGTGATTTCGCTGACCGCCATCTTAAATCAAATCCCCGGATGTTCTACACGTTTCACTTGATGAACACGAGTGGACATGGAGGCGATAAATGGTCCTAACTGATGGCCCTTACGTGCGCTAGGGTCAGATACCTGGCGTCTATTGTAGTAAATGGCCAACTGACTGGACAGGTTACGTCTCTCGACGGGGTCCACGGGTCAAAGGTTAACATTGAAAGCTTAGGTGCGAGACGTGACTGCTGGCTGCACTGTCATACCTGATGTATTTATGGCACTTTTATCGGAAGTGTTGAACGCCGTAAGAAACCTTTAGTCATGTCTAATGGCGAATAGATCCCGTTTTCGTGGAGGAAAGAAGGCAAATTATTCCCTAGGAACCTACGACTGCAGGCGTTATGTTAGAGGAGATTACGTTAATTCATAAAGTAGCCGTTAATGCTATTAGGGAAGTGCAGTTCACGCCGTGTAACCAGGCCCATGGGAGCTAACGGCACCGACAGTATGATGAAGTGGCTATACCTCGCCCTAGGCCCGGCGGAGCACCAGAACCACTACCGCCGTTTCTTCCATCCCTAAGAAAGATCAAGAGCAGGCCAAAGAATATGGAGCCGTCTTCGATCTAGTTCCATTAAAAATCCAATACATACACTTCACCCTGAAGGTACGAAATCCAAGGAAAGACACCAACACATTAGTCTTGACACCAGTGCAATACTTTAAAGGAACATGGATCCAACAGCGCTGAAGCCAAAACTGCAGGTACAGAACATGTAGCCAAGTTTAAAACACAGTGCTGGGACAGTTTTATTCCCTAAACAGACCACCTGATGGGGAAACATATGTGTGTAGACTTTTGGAATATGTAACGACTCTAGGCTGAGGCTGATGCGTCGCCATTGCCTCCGACGGCTCATAACTCAACGCCTTCCACTTATCATCCAAGTGTAAGATATGGACCTTCCCTCTGAAGAAATCGTTGGAAAGATCTGGGAAGTTTTCTCCCCCGAGGGGCAGGTCCGCATCACGGCGTGCCCCTATCCATCACCACACCTCTGCATTGTAGATATGCGTCTTCTCCACCATCTGTCATTCCCTCACCGGACGAGATACAGTTCCAGAGAGAGCGTTCTACCAGACAAGTTAGTCCTAGCCCAGGGCTACAGATGCAAAACATGGTCAATGTTTTCTCCCTGCCTTCCTTATCTTATCACCAACTGTTAAGTTGCAACATTTTATTGAGCGACACTTCTTTGACTTTTGTCTAATGTTGATGCAATCACCGCAGTAGTGATTTTTCGTCAACGCTTTGGGGTGGGGGGAACTAAATCTTCTTTGTGTTTGATTTTTCTAAAGAAAGGTGAAGGTCTTTTGAAAGTGTAACTTCAATAAAGGAGTTGTACACCGCGACAAAGGAAACGCCTACTAATGGCGTGGTCACATTTCCACCGACCGGGGCCCGGCCGGGATGTTTGCTTGAAACGAAAATGAATACCAACTAATATACACAAATTATACCCCGGGCTAATTCATGGTTAGTTTTTAAGCTGTGTGTATTGTCTTTTATATCGTACTTTTCGTTCCGGCAAGCTGCTCGGTCGAGCCCCTGCCGTGAAAATATGAGCTAGTCCTGAGTTGGTAGCGCATCTTTTTCTGTTGATACCGCAAACAATTTGCGCTCCTCATATGACTCCTACACGTGCCCCCTCCCCCACTCACGCCAGAAGAACACTTAACAGCTAACAGCTTTACAACTAGAAAGAAAACTTGAACACTTTTTTCCTCAACGAGGGACGAACTTGGCGAATCTTCCCGTGCACACGTGGAGGCCCAACGTTCAGACCACATTTGTTGTAAGCCTCTTTGACAAAGCGAATCTGTGCTTGATTGATGACCTGTGAGGACGTAGTTGAAAACTGAGTAAGTGGATAAGTAACTGTAAGTGTTTTGGTCCCCGTGAGACCCGGGGTACAATTAGTGATGGCAAAGTCAGCAGACATCGACAAAGACACTGCAGAAACTGATCAACAGTTTTGTTCGAAAACAGCAACAACACATTTGTAGTTTTCTAAGACGGTTGATTTTGATGGTCTGCTATCTCCGAATGTACAGAAAGATAATCCAGGGCTGCTTTTTAAAGTTCTGTACCACGTGATCACTGTGACCTTGCCCGAGAGGGAAGTAGGCCAAGGTGCGTCTATGTTGACAATGATTTATGGGGTTCAGCCGGAGAAGTCGTGTTGGCTGGATTACTCAATGATACGCTTGGCTTATACAGTGTTGACAGAGATTTGCAAAGCAATGCAACCACAGAGAGAGAATGATAAGCATTCTTGCTGAGAAGCGGCAAATAATCATAGGGTGCCAGTACCATCGCACAAACAACGTCAAACATTATATGGAGATGTCTCTATCTAGGAATGTGGCATGCTAGAGCATGTCTGCTCTAAATAGTTTTCATGTTTTCCTGTAGGAGAATGTGGAGAATTTCTATTTACGGTGGTGGGGGACACTCTACCGAGCCTGACTGCCTGTGAAAGGTGATGAGTCGATCTGAACTTTCCAAGTTACTTGTCTGTACCCTTGTAAAACTATGGCGGAGACAAGTATTAAAAGCCAAGGCTTACTATGATTACCGACTAATGGACCAGCCATCCGTTCCGATATCGAATTGATGCGTCGTGCTGCAAAAGTTAAGAAGTTAGAACTATGAGATCAATGTTCTTGGATGGTTTAAGACCGTCCTGGATACGTATTCCCATCGGTTTTGAAATATCATACTTAACACTATTATCCAGAATTAGTCACGGTCGATTAAGCATTTTTGACAATACCAAGTTAGTAAAAGGTCAGATCAAGGTAGGTTTTAATTTGGGATCCTCCCTCATCGATCACCAATTCCTCCCTGACTGTTTTGTTGAAGGGCTTGACAGATTCTCCTACGATAGTACCTAGCGATATAGTTTGCAAAGTAAGGTGCTCTCTGGGGCTCAACTGACTTACCCCGTATCAAGTGTTCATCATTTTTGCAATACAGGCATTGGTGGAAACATCATTGTCTGCTCAAATGTTGTCATTGGATAACAATGAGTAGCGCCGCAAATCCGGTCCCTATCCGAACAGCATGTTAAAGTGAAGTTGCTACCAAGTCGACCCCCAAGCTTCATACACACCAATGCTTTCAAGACATGGCTTCAAAGAATATCCACCCAACATCTACGTTAACAGCAAAGATATATACGTAAGGTAGGCTTTAACGATGTCGTGAAATAACAACTTTGTACATAATTACTCGAGGAGGTCATTACGCGTACGATCGAATTGTTCTAACAATTAAGAACATGACAATTATAAGACGCCATAAATCATACCATACGTCTGGAAATATGTAGGTTTAAAAAGCGTGAGGGCAGTGGATGGACTTATGATATTCAAGACATTCTTTAAAGACACTAAGACATATGGAAGGTATACATCTTTTGTCCATCAGATGACCTGGCTGAGTCTTCCCCCATCTCTGGAGTACCGTGATTTCCTATCTTTCCATGAGATAGGTTGATCGATACAGCCAAGCCCTGATTCTGTATATACTAGATTGCTATCGGTCAGCCGGGCCAGGATGTATGGGACACCGTGCCTTGCTCGTCCCCTAAGCCATCACTAACTACTCAGGCATTATACGGGATTAACCAAACATTGATTTACCCGCTGCCACACCAGTGAGGCTACATGGCAGGTTGGAACCCCGTCGTTGTTTTACATATCTTCGTCAGCATGACCTTTAATCCCTGCAGACCATTAATTGGGATGTTTGGCATGGCTTCTGTCTACGTAACTCATCACTCTCAATACAGTCAGCACAACTGAGTTAGCATCAGCCTTCGGTGAGACAACACCATTCCTCTCATAGGAGTATATCTGGTCCCATATGAACGCATAGGTTTCTCATGGTGTTACAACATCAAACTCAACTCAGAATTTCTTATAAAATCAATCTTGTCAAATTTTGGATCTCTGAAAATCGGTTAAATGTTCGGAACCTTGTTAAATACGACGTCCCTTGGAAAAGCAACAAATTGTCAGTCCATTCGTGGAGAGTTACATCTTGATGTTTACTCACCGGCTAATGGAATGCACCTGGGCAAGTTTGCAGTATTGAGTTCATTCCCGTGAGCACCGATGTTTCTGTTACTCTAAACCATTGCTGTCTGGCTACATCTTCTTGTAGTTTGACATATATACAAGAAACACAAATCCAGCATCGTTTTTATATTGACGTAGAGAAAGGGGACATTGTACTGTCACAACTATAAACAGAAGTTGTAAATGCTATTCGAGACAAATATGAGTATAAGCATCATCAGGTATCAACATCATGTAACAATTCTGCCATAGAAGAGTAAAAAGCGTCAAGTCATGCGGGATTAATTGGCAAAATCACAAACTCCGTGCAGCAGTATCAACAAGTCCATTACGAATCCACGCTGTAACGTAAAGTACATTGACACTGATAGAGCCCCCCGAACTAATGTTTACTGTCCACATTAACAAAGATTCAAACATGTTCGATGATTGGCACTTTTTACAGTGTCCATTCATTTGGCAGACAGAACTCTGTTAGATCAGGAAGATTCAATCGTATTGTCAGGACTGTACGGCCCTTGAGATGTCTGTTAGAGTAAAAAGGGGAAGATTTGCCGGACTCAATAAAGGCTCGATGTAGCGATGGGTTTGCTTACACATTCCTTGTCATGTATACACATAGAATTCACCCAACCTTAGTGATTTAGCTTATCACTTTCTCTTTCGTACTTTTAATCTTCGTACTGGGACATTAAATCTGTTCACAGTCACATGCTCATCACTGTTATTTGAATAAAGCAATCTTTGGGTCCATCGTAGCGAAGAGAGAGTCTCTGTTCAAAGAACATTTATTGTTTCATCTCTATGAGGTTGACCATCATTTGCTGAGGCAATGGTCCATATCGCGCAGACGATCTCAGTATCTCATACTCTAGGACTTTGAAGAGGCAAGTTTGACAAAGACAATGACAAACGAAGCAAGAAGACCTAGATTGTCTGAAAACTACGGAGGTTCTTTTGAGCTCGACGAGATGCTACGATGATGTGCGGAGATTCACTGAAGTTCATTATCAACAGTGCTTTGCAGGGTGTCTTTAATTTCGCAGCAGTATTAGCCAGAGGAATTTACTATCTAACCGTGAAAATATCAAAGGCGGGCATAGTATACCAATGGGATAATGAATTTCCAAGGTTGCCAAGAGCGTTTTTTTTTTCTGAAACTCATTCGTCTTACCACAGTTATGGCAAGTTCAACGTAGATGTTGTCCCAACATTGAGGTGACTCAATAAATACTGAAACTAACTAGAGGTATTGGACCTATGGTTCTGAAAGAGTACAACAAAGATCAACAGGTACAGCAGGAGAAGAATTTATCTGGGTGTAATCTATGGAGTTTAATTCAAGAATACTAAACATCCAAGGTTCAGGTACAGAATAGAAGTTCTTTTCTCCAAGTTTGGTCTCAGCAAAATATAACTCGTCATCATGGACGACAACGTACAACTTGACTATCAAATCAGACAAATTGCGACTTGAATATCGAAGTTCGGACTTGAATTTGAAACAGCTCATTTAACATTTATATTGTAATAAAGATCTACTGGTGCTAGTAAATAGGAACTTAAAGTAAAATATTTTCTATAGCCAAAAAAAATCCACTTTGGCTTTTTTTCAAACAGGCGTGTTTCAAACAAGCAACTGACTCTGACAGCTATAACTAGATTAGTCCTCGAATTCGATACACAATGATGCAGATCATGAGAAAGCTAGCATTTTCCTGTTAAAAGATAAAGAGACTGTTGCAATGTTTAAAGATCAGTTTGGACTTTCTTTCCCCTTACTCAGTAGGCGATTCTCTACAGTAAAGGTGGGGGATAAAGTTGAGGCCCTCGTGATATTGCTTTGCATTGTTGTCATCATTGGTGTTCTTTGGCGTGCATCTAGCACAGTAGTTATTGTCGTAAACCCCTAGCAAACCTGTTATTACGTGCAATAGTATTAGACATATATGCAGTACGAAAGAACGACATGAGAAAATACGGCCTGCAGATCTGCAGCTTCAGTCCATGCCCATACATTCTCCTCCACCTTTCAATGGCGCAACATTTGGCTGATGTAATGGTCCTGTCGGCATGTCTTTTCACCAGTATCTTATCATTTCCACCGCATGTCTTCTCTCTATCGTACCTTCCATCTAGTCCCATGCGGTCAATCACTGCCGTATGTTCGGGATTTTATCCGGCAATAAAAACTGAAGGGGCATTTGTATTCCAGATTAACGGTCCAGTCGGGGTTTTGAAGTCCGAAGTTAGTTTCTGGCCCGGTACTACAATTGCATGGGCAGCGGGGAAGAGAATACCTGTTTCGTAGACTGGTATACTTTTGAATGCTAATTGTTGCTTTTTTGAGCAAACTGGTGGGAAAATACAACTTTGCGTCCGTCAAAACGCGTCAACAAGAACACATACTTTACACCCAGCCTAAAATGCATAATATTTCTTATTTTGGCAAATAAGGGTTCAAAATCGTGAAATCCTGCCTACCTGCCTATATGCTCAAGCCAGAAATCATCCGACATAAATTTATGTCGCTGGAAACGCATCCTTACACTTCATATTTACCTGTACTAGTATCAAACTACCCCTCTTGCTTGATGACTTTAGTCATTGGTAGGATAGAAACTAGTTCTGCAGGGAAGATATGCTGTTGTCCTGGATGATTTCTGCCCGTGATCTAATCTCTGGCCGTAACCTAGGAAGTTATTGCCCAATAAACATGATAAAACATCAGGCCTTCCATTACCTAAGATAAGACAATGCGAAGCGCGTGTGTTTGCCCGGTTTTACCCCCCAGGTAAGACTAAGTAGTGCGGAATTAACGCGCTCCGGAGAGTCGTATCTTGTCGTACTGTGGATGACGGATGGAACAGGCAGGCACTTATCTCCGCCAGGAAGGTGTGATAATATATAATTACGTATAATGAAGCATGCGATCGCCGCAAGGTAGAAAGTTTATAGTAGGTTTCATCTATCTACGTCTTCCCTACACTGTGATTTGTAGGATACCACAGAGGCCCTAGGTCGAACTCAGGGTTACTATAACTCAGTTTGGAACCTTTAATGTGGACAGACGGGCTACGAGTTATATCAGACGTCAGTTTGTGTATATATATATATAACCTGAAGTAATGCAGGTAGTGTTGTCTATCATAGTACCTCACGTACTATCTATGTTGATCCATTGATTATCACCGTCCCTCACAATTACAAGCATTTGTGAGCTCAAATACAAACTGGAAGTACTTTGTGAGCAAGTAATATTAAGGACATGTCATTCCTCAAAGCCTGCCTCTCGCAACAGGAGGCGTTTGAAGGTAGGTACTCGGAGATATCTTGACAAAACCATGCGAGTTACCTCTTCACCTCTCATTTGTTTCTCCTTATCGTAGTCCCGACTACACGATAGTCTTCTGATCCACCCTTCCATTTGGATCCAACAGCTGTGAGAATGATAGCCTGCCTAGCTCCTCACTCTAACTCCAACCTCGCCCCCATTTGCCCCCCGCCAGTTCACAGCCACACGGAGAACATTTTCTTTAGATTTTGTGTCAACCCTCGGCACGTCCCATGCTTGAATCTGAACTCTGGGCGCCCTTGCTATCCCTCAACCTGTCCGCTGTCGTCTCAAGGGCCTACTTGGTACAACGGACGGGCTCACCTTCCTAATAGCCCTAAAGGCTACTTAATGAATTAGGTAATCTTTGACGTGTGTGGAGTGTGAGGGGTTTATGTGATGCGGCATGAGAATGAATGTGTTCCGTATCCCGCAGAGCACGGCTTTATCCGGCATTTAAGCGCAACCTAAGCTTGCCTGGATGTTTAAAAGCAAATAAAACGGCTGTAAATGGTTGGGGATAGGCCAGGTTTTACCCCGTGGCAAGATTCAGGCCTGATGTGCTGCTGCTCAGTCCGTGTTTTACGGAAGGGCGTAACCATATTTCTCCATTGGCTTTTATCAAGGGATGCAGGCATGATATACGCGGGGCCCAGGCTATAGTGGTTGTTATGGCCACTCATCCATCAGAAAGCCACGACTGTCCGTCACATGCGATTGGCCCAAGATAGCCGTGATGTCAGCAGATACGCCTGTCATCGAGCCCGACAGAGCTGCTAAAATGGCGCTGTTACGTCATCAGAGATGTGCAGAATCAGATCTGTCCCAAACAGCTGTCACCAGCACTGACGTCGTCCCTGTCAATCACTGGGCCAGCATATATCTTCGTCCCATATCATATTTCTCCCAACACCGCAGGCAAATTTATCATAAAGCAAACCCTGTTGACAAACACAAACCAACACATACCCAATAAAATAAACGTAACAGCTGCATCATGTAATGCGTTAGTTATCTGTGGCAGAAATCCCTTGTACACTATGCGGTTGTGTTTAGTTGAACTTGAAATTGTCCACATTTCTGATGAATGTTTTTGCCTCGACTACGCCATGTTCTAATGCTCTAGTATTCCACAGTGCATAATACAGCTATGTGATATATAGTTGACTGTTGGTTGAATCATAAATATTATTGTGCTCCATGTCTCCAGGCCTGCCTGATTAGCCCTTGCAAATCGACTCTATAGCCTCTGAATTCCCAGCGACTTAAGGGGGATTGGGAACTGAGCCTTTCCGGCATTTCACCAATGGAAACCTGATCTTCCCCAGCACTCTGATCAATGTGTGCGATTTGTATTTTATGGTCAACCCGGTGAAATCTCAAACAAAACTAGAAAATCTCGATGTCTGTACGTTTATGGACAAGCTAACCATAAAGTTGTTTATGTCTCTATAAATTTTCAACGTTACTCCTCCCATGTAAGGGTAATTTTCTTTATTATAGTTTATGGACTTGATGTTAGAAGAAGGGAATTTCTTTAAAGCTCGAGGGATGTTTTCATAACTAGCGATGAGAAAAAATAGCCAAAGACTGGCTACGGAGGTGACCATAACAATAACGCGATGTACAAACATTTATAATATGTTAGTAGTAGTGATTTTGATACTATCTGGTTGGTTGTACTTCGGAAATGGAGTTTTCAAAAAGATGCTGCAATGAAATAAGCATGATTTTCGGACCATTCTGTGTAAAGAACTTCTACAGAGTAGTATCAGAGTATAGTATACTTTTGGCATAATTTGCGACATATCCGTTTATTGTGGGACTGTATAAAGTGCATGTCTCTTCGGAGTATCTTACTTATACCAAGACAGTTTGAAGTATATTACAGCCATCATAATGATATTGACTTGCGCTTTGATAAAATCAGCCTGTGTGACGATGTGCAATGATTCTACGACTAGTTGGCAGATATTCAACAGATATTCAACAATATCGTAAGATGCATTTCATGGTATTACTGTCTGGTGCATGTCCATGGTACAATTTATTTTCAAGTTTGTTTATTTTTTATTTTCATAGTAATCTTTTGATTATCGAATAACCTAGACTTTACGAATAGCTTGATACAACATCGAAAATCAGAACAAGACCTGCAATTCAACAGCACACGTGTTGATCATTTCAACAGCGCCCTCTTGCGCATATCGACTGCTGGTACAGATTGATCACGTCGAATTCATATTGTCACATTTAGTGCAAAATCTATATGTTCCCCCTCATTTAGGAAGATGTGGAAAGTGGGTAATAGGCTTTAGCCCTAATTAGCACAGTTTCGTTCAGTCAGTACATATGGAACCCTTAGGGACAGCGATATGTTTTGCCTAACTAATCAGTCTCGGAATATCAGAATCGTATTGAAAATCGAACCTCGCGACACTTCTATATTGTTGTAGGAAGACTTGCCTATCAATAAACGATACACTTTTCATTCTTCATGTTATCAGTTAGCAAGCGCTAGCTACTTTGCAACTAATCTAATAGGCATTACCTCATCATTCATGCTTTCTTATACGGCTCCTGCCAGAAATCCCATTTTAATCTCAAACTGTGCGCACTCGGACGTCTCGTTACGCCATCCCGGGGTCCTGGAAACCTGCCGCAAAACGGGCAGAAGGTCACGCGCCATGTTGTCGTGGGACGGTATGATTTACGGCGAGAAGGGTATGGATAGACGTTAATCAAAAGGTGTTTCTTGCGATTTGACAACAAATGTAAATCTTTGGCACAGGCAGAAAGGGCCTCGGAGGGAACGGATCCCTTCTGTGGCGTGTCTGCAAAATTGTAGCCAAAGTTTTCTTTCTTCTGGCGATGCCTGCGAGAGCCGTCCATCTCAGGGCTCGACAGGTGTCACCTCGGTATTCCACGGTGACAAGTTTCACATGACAACAACAGATCAAATATCAGGATGTGTCCAAACTCTTGCCGCAGCTTCAAAGTCATGACTTATATTTCTGTCAGCAAACATTCCAAATACCATCTTGTATGGACAAGTTCCCACATTCTCTTGACGCGCATGTTGTATTGGGATGTGCCCTTGCCGCAACCAATCTCAAGTGTGCCTTATACAGCGAAATTCCAAACTGGGGTGAAAGCTATATCCATCAATTTATTTTAGCCGTCTAGAAATCATATTTCATGTATTTGCAGAGGATCAGAGGGATATCACTGGCCGTATAGCTATGCAAGGCATCGCATTCTCCGCCAGCCGCAACAACAAGCCGTCAAAGTCATGAGGAATGCTCTTCTAAACCCACTTCATCCAGGTTCGCTTTACGAATTTATCCGCCTTAAGTCGAACCTAATCCTTTCAGAGCTTCTCCAATCATTTCTTCATAAATCACTCGCTAGTATTCTTGCCAAGGACGTCTGTAACGAAGAAGCCCGTTGGCCGACATGACAGCTAGCTTAGCTCGGACAGCTGGTGGAATCGTACAGATGGCAGCGCGTGAAGCTTGCTGGGAAACTACATTCGACATCCATGTTTTGTTAGAACTCTAATCTAGTGGGGACGTCTTCCCAACTTATATCACCAGCACTGTTACATGTAGATACGTCAGTCAACTGCAGACAACCTGTACAAACTTCAGGTGTCCCGCCACGGTGGGCGGCCATCTTGGATTAAGTAAAAGTGGCTTCCCGCTGTGATAATGAGTGTAGTAAATCCCCTCGCGTGTCTTTCACAACATTGACCTCTGTACACTTCACCAGACATCTTATGACCTAGTCCACTTTGTAGGCTAAGTTTTAATCAAGACTTTCTGGCCCAACGGAGAGATAAAATGAAGTTGCAGTCACCTTGAACGTACCCCGGATCTAAACACTAATTTGTAAATGAACCGTGAGATAGGCTGAGAGAAATGGGACTTATCCTGTTGAAGTATGCTTCCTTTCTGAATTTAGAAACTGAGACGTTGGACCTTCACCTCTTTTCTCCCAAGCCTAAAACTTGGATTCCTTGCACAGAGTACAAAGTTTTCTCGCCCAGACACGAAATAACTTTGAGATAAATGTGTTAGACCTACTGGTTGGGGACGCCGTCGTTAAGAGTGTCTGACTGAACCTTTCAACCCTAAAATGCTTGCGTGGGGAAACAAAAGAGCCTCCAAACGACCTTTTGGTCTGTTTACATGCCAGTCACGTTTAAACGGACAACCTCTGGGTTGCGTTCGGTCTGCCTGGCCTCTGGCTAAGCTATAAATCATTGCTGGGGGTTACGCCGAGAAAAAATTGTGTACCCACGCCGTAGGCTTTCCAAATCGCTCATTTTAGACTTAAAACAAATGATACAATCCGGGGTAAGCAGAAATGCTTGTGTTGATGCTGTCTATGAGGGACAGGGGAGTTGAGAAATGCCTGACTTGAGGGCAGTACGGTCGCATGTTCGCACGACCCATCTAGCCGACGCCATCTTCCTCTTCATCCTTCCATCAGCTTCATCTGAACGCCGTCATTTGGTCAGAATACTTGGAGTCTTTTTTTATGAACTTCCCTGCACCGATTAGTCATTGTCATCTGCAAGCGTTTTTCTTTTGTCTAAAACAGACACGTTTACATTGCTATTAGATGATTTCTTTATTTGTTTGTTTATTTGTTTGTTATTGTATTTATTGTATTTGAGGAGAAGACGGATAAACGTGAACCAGTTGAAGTCTTCAGTTATACTCGCACATATTTGCTGTTAAGCAAAAATGCGAGTACACCATGCACATTCTGGGTTGCAGTGCATGATGTAACAACACTGGAGCTTTTGAATTTTCGTTTATGTTTTTCTTATTATCTCCATGTGAAAAAGGATCATGAAAAGTAGCTAGTTGTGCAAGTACAATTGCAAAAAGACAAGTGGACAAAACTCAAATTTTCAAGCACACACAAAAAATGAGAAAAAACATTCGTTTTCGTCTTCTCCGTTGATAGCAAGAAAGCAAGTATTGGAGTATTCTAGTCAAAAGCTTTCGATGCTTTAATACACGCATCTTCAGTCTTAATTTATCGATATTGATTTGAATCGCACTAGCTGGCAATTAACGAGAGTCATGTCCAATTATCAATTTTGTCATCGAGGTAGGTTTCTTTTTGGTTTTCTTCTTTCTTTCTCTTTTTGCTTTATTACGTCAAACTTATCATCATGGATCGAAGATTACCTATAAATGTCAATGTTACAGTAGCGCAATGTATTGTGGGAGACATTGGTAGATGCATCGTATTTGGCTTGGAATATTGCCCTTTGGCAATAAACGCTATAAAGACCCTTGTATGTTGGCAATGTCTATTTCATACACAAACCTCTGCTTGTCCATATACATTAATGATAAAGTATGCCACTAGTAACAGAATAATGTGGATAGGGGTTGCCTACCATTCTACTATTTCTCGTATGAATCCAATTTATTTGTATCAGAGTACTAGTATGTGTATGAAAATGCTATCTGTTGGAAAGGTCAAATGATCTTTGACCATACATATAAAATGTGTAATTACCACTTGTTTCTTTCCAGGACATTTCGTGGGTTGTCCAGGACGGTTTATTTGACTGGTCAGCTCTCATGTGGCCGGTATTACCTCCAACACTGCTCCATTAGAAGTTTCGTCAAGAGGGAACCTGCAATTGTCAAAGAAAAAATAAAGGCCATTAAAACAAAGAGAAGATGCTTTCATTATGAGTAAATCAGCCCTTGCTACATCAGTAAGCAACTCATGTGCAAAGTGGCTGATGAAAGCGTGGGGAAAAGTATTATGTTATGACAGACGTAAACTATGCAAAGTGAAAATCGAGGAACAAAACGTACATGTATTTCTCAAATTTCATAATCTTCAAATGCCAAAGAATGTTAGAGCCAACGTTTGTGGCTTGATGCTCTCTTACGACGTGTGGTGCTCTAACCACTGCTGTGATGTATAGGGAGAATGACACTATTACACGGGAAATATTTGTTCCTTAATCCTCGACTCTCAATACGTATAATGGCGACCGTACTGCGGGCGATAAAGGGTCTTAAGTTAATAATACACCACGCATTATTGGATCTTTTTCATGAAAAGAAGCCCAAGAGGTCAGCTTGAGTTAAGGGTAGAGAATTGTGCGATTGTAGATGGCGGTTTGCTCCTCACAGTGTTCTGGAAATAAAACTTGCAGCTGTTACAAATGATTTTGTAGCACGTCTGCTTATTGTGCAAATGACAAATGTTGTACAGTGATCCTTAACGATGTCCTAAGAAATCTATGAGTGTAAGGTGTCATCTTGTACCATGTTTGTACCAGGAAGCCTGCTGATTAAAGAATCCTCTCCAAAAGTATGAAAACATGGTTCGCTCGTTCGTGCCATTATAGCGCATAATGGCACATAGGGCAGCAAGTTTGCATGGTGTTTTAGTAGCAGGGTATTTTTACAGGGATAGGTTGTTAGGCCTTAGCCCTGCAACGTCCTCGATGCACCTCCTCGTACACAGGACACCCGGTTTACGTCCCTTCCGAGAGGAGGTCCATCCAGGATGTCTTGGTCCAAGATTTATTCAGCGATCTCCGGTGCCAATAATTTGAAACTAGATGTGCTTAACTGTGAGTCTTGTCTACCACATGAGCTAATGGGAAGGCCCAAGAAAACATGGTATGTCGACTGGATTTCTTATGAGAATACGTCGTTCCCACAAAGTGAGTGTCACAACTTTGTTGATTTGTAACACATCAAGGAGTTTCTCTGTCGAGACCAACACAGCTACTTTTGAAATGTTCAAGTTGCCAGCACGTGAGGCGGTGTGCGCCTGTTTTCACCACTGTGGTCTCACGAGGTAATTACCCACCAACAAATTACAGTTATCGTCAAAAACCACATAGGAGACAATTACAGCTTCATCCCTGTCTAACAAATTGTAAAAACAGGCTCAAAAGTGGTGAATCATAATTAGAGTTTTGGTGGATCTAGGTGTCGGAAAGTGTTGATAATTACGCTCATTTAGCGTTTACTTCAACTTGTAGCTGTCGACAACGATTTGGAGTACGATGAATCAAGTCAGAGCAAAGCGTCGATATTTGTCGAAATTACTGCCTCTAGCGCCAGCTCTGGAATATTACCGAAGACGTTCATTTCCAAGCGGGTGCATCTTTTCATGATAATGCAATTATACACGATGAAATGTCCTCCCTTTTTCTTATCAGCGTGGAGCAGGGGAGTGGAAACAGGTTTGTGTTGCTCTTCGGGAATAAATAAGGGTGAGAATAGCAGTTTTGTCGTCAAGGCCAAACAGCGCGTAAAAAGGACACTTCACACTTTCTTGATGTACACATCATTTATGCGTAGTTTTCTACGACTAAGGGTAAGGGGGGACGAAGGAAGAGAAGTTGTACAAGTTGTAGAAAGGGAATTTAAAGATACATGCTCTAGGAACCTTAGCAGTTCCTTTACTTTGCCACGAAGTCGTCTTTTATCTTCAGCGTGGGCTCACTCAATCTGATCTTTACGCAGACTTCTGTATTGCCTATACTCTCCAAGGTAGACAACGTCTGTTTCGGAACCATTAGCGTGTCCCACAGCATTTTTCCCGCCAACTTTCTCCTCCTTGAGCTGCGACGAGGGAACCGGTATCGATCGAGTGTAACGCGCGACGCGGGGATCGGACGTAACAAACTACCGACTTAATCTGCTCCGCCGGAGCAACGGGACGCTTGTGTGCAAATTGCAGACGCTGATGGCACGTCCAATCACCAGCAGACCCCTTCTGTGAGAAATGGATAATTGGACCTTCCGGATTACGAATACCGTGCTATCTTCTGGTCCTGGTGTGCCTTCGCGCCATCTTCTCCACCGTAAAACGGCCAGTGGGAGGGCTGGATAATTTTAAAGTTACGACTCAGCCGAGTTGGAAATACCGAACTGTCATTACCGTAGAAAACGGCATAATCTTGTCCACGGCACTCGCGAGCAACAAGTTGTTCGTAAACCATTTTGGAAAATAAGTTACTGCATAAAGTGACGGTCCATCCGAGTGTATCTCTTCCGTAGGAAGCCCTGCTGTACTTTACTGTAGCAATCCGTGATCAAAAGACAATGGTTTCTACAGCCTTAGGCATCATGGAGACTGGAATTGACAAACAGTAGACATTTGCAATTATCATTCTTTTAGGCACCTGGTACAAAGGGCCACCGGACACACCTGTTCATTACAAGGAAACAGCTTAACGAAACAAGTTTTCTTTGCTACGTTTGAGCAGAACTTGTAGGAATATGTTACTGTTTTGTTCGTTTGTTTATTTGTTTGTGTGGCTAGTCAAAGATAAATCTTTTCATCCTTGAGTTAAATTGTCGAGTACAGTAGTCTCAGAAAAACATTTCAGATTTCCAAATATTACATATAGGTGTATTTCGATCACTTGTCATAAAGTTTGCCTTTTCTTTATGTCTATAGACTGTGAAAAGTTTGTCATTCTAAACTCATCTTGAGTAGTTGTACAGTGGTATTAAAACGGTAGTCACTACCTATGTCTGTGAGCCGGACTTAAATCTCTATCAGTGATGTCTTATCACAGATGTTTAACTGTAACTGATGCTTCTAACGAGTGTATTTATCTGTTCAGGATTATACATTAATTCTATTCAGTATCTTGATAACATCTTGTATGGTTCATCGGTATCTGAGGATGCTTTTGTCTGTTTGACAGCAGCAACAATGTTGATTGATCAGTTAAAATTCTTCCAATTCACCAGCCTGATCACATCTGTGTCCTACAAAATCACCGAACCAAGAAATTTCCGCCAAATTCCCAAAATGGCAACCTTACGCATGTGTAAACTTTACCCCCCTGAGAACATTACGACTGAAGAGGTTACAGTTACGAGACGTAGCCATGTTGTTTTTCCAAGTGTATGTCTGCGGCTTGGAAATGTGACATTATTATTCTACGATCGGTTATGAGATAGCAGGATAGTGTAGCAGCTTTAATTCCGTTTATCTTTCTTGTAAAAACATGTCCACTTCAGTCATGGTACTCCACTGTGGCAGCAGAAACAACATGGCGGACATCAGATTCCTGCGGGGTGTTATGGGAAAACAGCTCTTTATGACGTCAGTGACCCGTAACCTGCCCGGATGCTAACCACTTGGAGATGTTTTCACAGTTGAGAAACAAGACCTCAAACATCTCTGTACACACGGTATGTTGACCCTACACCTTACATACTTCAACAAGTTTACATTTCCGCCATTATAATACCAAGTAAAGCCCTTGTGTGAAAACCCACTTTAAGGGTAACCCAATGCGGAACCTGTGTGGGAATCAAAGTTCAACAGGATGACACACCGATCAAATGAAGGAAATCCTGTCCAACCGTCTAGTAGTCAATCATAACAGTGGCTAAATAAAATGTATATTGTGTCTGGTCAAAGATGGTTTTCAATGCGCGGTTTCCTGAAGACCAGGCAACCTTAGCAGCTA
>LZCU01152841.1:2675-13492 GCA_001663935.1 Asymmetron lucayanum | reverse complement strand
AGTTGACAGTTGCACTTCACTGATAAGACTTCTACGTCACATGTCGCCATTGTTGGTACAGCAGTTAATGTGAAGTTGGTTTGACAGGCTTTAGTCAGGGAAGTCTTAATTTCATGCCGCGGTAATTTAGGTAGATTTATATAGCATGCAGTTGGATAATGCATAGTGTTCCCCCATGTGGCTGACAAGACTTTGAGATGGAATCCCCGCATGTTAATCAGATGTTCAGCCTGCCACATCGTCTGTCAAAGGATGCAGCCTGTTGGAAGTGATAGAATAAGCCATGACTCTTATATACATGCCCTGTAAACACATCGCAGAATGTTGGGAAGTTTTCCCATAACCTTTTACAACTTTGCATTGAATGTTTGTTGTAAGTACACAGTAGAAGCATGTCAGCTCAAACTGCTTCTTGATGTTTTCCAAGTAATATTGGACCTAGTCTTCCAAAGTAGTACAGCAGGCTTTGTTTACAGAAAGCAGTGATATGGTTTTCACATTGACCTTACTTGATCGGCAGACTTTTTGTTGTAGCTAATAGGGTAGTTGTTCTTTCTAGAAGTATTTTTATATAAAACTTAATGTTTCCTGTTCAGTAACCACCACCATCAGCACTGGTTGGACCAGTCGTGGCCGAACACGTCGGCCCACCCCAACCAGACGGGCTGTACCATGACCACCTGCTGCAGCGGCAGTGGCGGCTCCATCAGCGAGATGGGCAACAACACCACAGGGAGGAAGTTTGGTATGAACGGCTTCTCTATATGTCTGACAAGTAAAATACGGGCATTGGGCTGCATAGAATGGCACCGAAAATATCTGTGTTTTAACACCGTCATGCTGAGAGCAACCGAAGCTTTGTATGTTATTGCCTTGTGGACTACTGCAATAAGGTTCCTTTCAAATAAGATTAAGAAAAACAGTATGGTTTGAAGAAATTTTTTCTATAACTACTTTTTTCTGGTTGTCACAAACACAAACACTTTTATTTCACCATCTAAAAATGATAATGTGTTGAATATTTTATTGTTGGTAGAGTTATGCGCCAGTCCATTTTATTCCATTGTGTTGGATTCTGATCCTGATGGTATCAGAAGCTTTTGATTGTATCCTGGAAGATTGGCCGTACTTTGTAGCCACTTGCAATGTATTGGATGCAAAATTCAGACTGCAGCTTTTATTCGAGTTTGACCTTTAGAAGGTCGCCATTTAAGGACCTCGTTTACGTCTGCCTCTGGTGAAATCCATGCGTTTGATCTCTGTGGCGCTCCATGCAGCCAGGGCATTTATATTCACAGCAGCACCAGTTAAATCAAAATCTCATCACAGGACCTCTTGGATCAAACATGTGCAACTGCCGTTGACAATGACAGAAGGGCTGGGATTATTACTTTTGCAGCTCTGATTCAAAGGCAGGATTTAAGCTGGGAATAGAAGCGGCTAGCTCGCATGGGAGCATAATATATTCACAGCACAGCCAGTAGCCCGCTTTTACGTCCCGTCAATTTCATCTGACCTTTAACACTGGAATCACATACCTGCCTAGAAACAGGAATATTATCCTCCGCAGAAAGCCGCAGAAATGCTTTTACCCTCTATATGTAGCTGCTGGAGCATGGAGGACATCTGATATTTCCATTAGACTGGAGGCCAATGCGGCGGCACGTTCTAACCCACCTTTTAGCCATAGTTCATGTATTTTCTGTAATCATGTCCATAATCACATGCATGAGAAATTGCAATATGAAATGGAGGTGTCAAGCCATTAGGCAGAGGCCATCTGTACTTCTCAGGGACAGTGATTCCTGAAGTAATATCAACAATATAGGTTCGTGTACTCGCTAACCATGTGCCTTGCAGGAGGTCAATGTAGTTTCCCCACAAGTACAGCGTTTTATTGGGAAATGCTAGGAAGAATCAAGCAGGCAAAATGTTAAAGGTTGCTTTTAGATGCAGGGAGAATGTCCTAAATGCATGTAACCTGGGGATACATCAAGCTTGAAAGTAAGTGGTATCTCCAAACACCAGAAATGTAGTATCTGATGAATGGTGGCCTGAGGTGGTGGTTAAAGAAATTCATCATTTATCATGGGCTCCACTGGATTTATATTCAAGGAGAAATTAGGAGATAAGTGCCTCGGGGAAATCAGTCAGGAAGTAACAAGACCGCCAAGTACAGGAGCAGGAGACATTTGTGCTATTAAGACGTAATGTTACAGTCTGTTTCACAGTCGGGGTATTGATTTCTGAAACAAAATCACAGGAGCCCATCTCAGAGAGAAAAGTATGAGGGTATTATGGGTTAACTCAATAAATACAGAAGGAGCAGCACTTTCAGCAGATGGGAAGTTAGAGAAGATTGTTGGAATGATTAGGGCTGCTTGTATTGGAGATGGTGTCAGTCAGCAAGGAATTGACATCGGATTTGGCAGAGATGGATTGCGCCGTCCTGGCATTCAGGAGGCTATCACCACTTTGAATCCATTCCAAGGAAGAAGTCACTCTAAATGCAAGACAAAATGGGCCGTAACCCATTTGTCTCTCAGACAGTTGAACTGTACTTGGACAGCCTTGCAAAGCTTTTTAGAGGCTGTAGCCTTTCTAGATGAGCTAAAGTGTCTCCTGATTAAGACACTGTCGCTCTGTTCTTAATGCAGCCTGACTTACTCCTTAACCTTTAAGTGATGTCTGACAAAGATAAAATGGTTATGCATGTTGCTAAAAGAAGGAAAGTTTGAAGATCTAGCAAAATGTGTCCTGCAGCACCCCTTTCCAAATGGCTTGACTGGAAATGGTGTCCATACATCTGGATGGTTTTGACCTATTCTTGTGGAGTGGACAAACTATGACAAATGTTGAGGTTCTTCATGCTTTATGGGTGCAAAGAAGCCCTTGTATTGATTTCAATTACTTTTCCATAAAAGCAGTTGCTTCTGTTGAATGCATAGAATAACTGTGTGGGATGGCCTGGAGACCCATCATCTGTCAAACCCTAAGTCTTTCAGTCTAACTTTCCCCACAGGCTTTTGTAATGGATTCTCTCAGAGACAAGGGGTATAGGTCAATAGGATCTCCATAGCCATCCATCACAAGATAAACTGCCTCCCTAGGTCACTGCTCACCAAGTGATGCCTTTTCGATTTTTTACTTCTTAATGTAGAGTAGAATTCAGACTGATAAGAACTGTCAGTAGACAAAAAAGTTAGCCGAGTACACATTGCTTATGAAGTAAAGCATTTTCTTATGCTGATTGGCATCTGGAATGCCTCTACAGGCACCCCTCCCCAAATGCGATATTGCCAGCAGGTTGGGGCATTCTGCATCCATACATAACAGGTCTTTGGAATCACCTGAACAGTCAGTCTTGCACCCTTGGCTCCTGTCAGCATACTCAGTACCCCTAAATGATGTATAGTCACGAACCATTCTGAGAACTTCTATCATTTCTTCCTGCCTGGAAGCCATGCATGAAATTGTGTGGATCAGGTAGGAAGGACAAGTGTTCATTCTGGAACTGAGAACTTGCCAATCACACCTCCATGTGTGCTGGGAGATAAGACTGTTAGTTGTATACCTTAATTGGTTTTTACAGTTTATCTGCAACGAAACCCTTGTTTCTGCCTTTGTGATTTATTGGGGCCAGTTAGAGTCAGTCTTGGGTAATTGCAGTTGTACTGCACCAACTTCAACACTTCCTCCACCTTTGACTTCTGCAGGAGAAGATAAGCTTAGTCTCACGCAAGCATGTAATTCTTATACCTGCACCAGTGTTTGGACCCAATCACCCAGCACCATTCACCCTCTGCAAACTGCTTGGCAGGGATATTAAGTTCTTTTTAGGTCATCATAAAGACCACTAAGGGATTTCGACCACCTATAGTTGTTCTTATGCACTGGATCTTACCCCTCTGATGCAGTGGCCTTCTATTCATTCAGATAGACAAGTGTACCATCAGCCCTATGTGTAGCAGCGACATATTACATATGCAAAATTCAAGTTTGTGTTGTGATTTCTTATTAGATCCAGTTCACATCATCTGCATCAGGCATTTTTGCGGTTACACATTTATATGATGCAGTGCTGATGTTGAGAAGTACAATTTAGCATACCTAATGTATACTCTTCAACAATAAATCATGTAACCGTCCGGATGTTTATCTAGAATACAAGTAGCATGTAACAAGTATCTTCTTGACAGTAATGGCCTTATGTTCGTTCTCAGATATAAACGACATGGTGTACGACAACCTGGGCAAGGAGAAGGCCAAGATGCAGCAGGAAGTAGAGACGGGCGTGCCTCCCTACATGGTGCACAATGCCAACATGGCTCCTGAAGTCGAGAGGTAAGAGATTACTGTATGACATGTCTACAAGAGTTTGGCTTGACTAAATGGTTTTGATACTGTTTTGTTGTCCCTGCCAAGCTGAACTAGATAAGTAGAAATGGTTCTCACAAAATTGTAGGAGTTCTTGAATCAAATTGTTTGGGTTTGTACTAAATTGTAGTGATGGTTTTTGAGCAATGATTAGTCCGATCCTTCTCAACTGTTACAAAGATAATGTCCTACTGCAGCTGATATTTTTATCTTCCCAGCTACAAACAACTGCTGCCTTGCTCTGGCAGACTTCCCAGAAAATTAGCCTGCTTTGGTTTAAATCAGTTGGCTTGGAAAGTGTGACATTTTGCTGTTAATTTCCCAAGGCAATAATGTTTATAATTGTATGGATCAGTGCAAGAGTATGGTAGACTATGAGAGGAGACAGACTTTAAAAGGGTAAATCCCATTGGCTTGGTTAAAGAAGCATGCCAGTCTCACAAGGCAATCATCCTTACTGTATCCAGATGCAATTGGAATTATGGGAAATTAGAAGGTGTCTGTATTTATTATGGCCCTAAGGAGCAGTCTAATAGAATTGCAACAGAAACAGTTTAGGATGAAGTTTTGTGCCTCCATGCTAAGTTATCCACAGCAGTGAGTGTTTAAAATTCATTGGAAGTGTGGCATTTTCCATGACTCACTGTCCTTATGTGAGTGAATGACCTAAATCTGTGCACTGAATGTTGAATTAAGGAAAGTACAGAACAACTCACTCAGCTGAAATTTTAACAGCACAGAATTCTTGGACACAGGCAGACATTAACCCAACATGTATGGTTTCTATGCTTGAGCCTTTATGTGACTTTTACTACCTGGTGGTTTCAATTGTCTTTATAGCTAATTTAGTAATGGACTAATTTGCTACAGCCCTACATCTTCTCTCTTGCTACAGCGGTGTAGATATATATTTCACAGTTTTGGCTTGTTCCATGTGTTAAATGTCATATTTTAAATTTTGTAGGCATTGTTGTTTGTTAACATCATTTGGAACTTACAACAACTGTCGGTTACTTAGGTTAACATCCAGGTTTGAAAAGCAGTTGAGGTTACTGGTTACTGTGTTACGTATCGGAATGCTGTGGAGATGATAGCATATGGAGCCTTGGACCAGCCCAGTTTTTATAGGGTAGTTCCAAGGTAGTAATATTGAGAAGGTTCAGAAGATTGCCACCCCCTTGCTGGGAATAGCAGGCTACCCAAGTGACTATTGATTGTCTTGTCCACAAAATTAGATATAAAGCACAACAAAAGACTACTCTCAATCTACGGGGATCTCATTCAAGGCCTCTAAATCCCATTGTTCTTGTTAGAACACCTTCCTGACTCAGCTTTGAGCTCTGTTTCAGGATTTATGCATTCTCAAAGGTCACTGGTGTAGTTGTTTTTAGGACAAGTCCTCTTGATCAATACCTATCAGGGGAACATTGAGGTCGGATGGGTGAGCAATGGCACAGAGGCCACCCGGTGATTAAACATTGATCTTGCCAAAAATTGGAGCTTTCAAAACAGTCAATAATGTTGAAATGATTCATGGTAAGTAACCCTTTCGACAGTAGGGTCACCCTGCTTTTCTACATAGGAGGTGTCCACAGCACAGCAGTTTATTCTTGTTCGTAAATTTGTACTGCATGCAGATGCCTTTTGTCATTTGAAAACCCACTTGACGGTAAAAATTTATGCACTTCAGGCTGGGCAAAATAAAGCCTTTTCTTCCACAGTAGTAATAAAGTTGGGAAATTGTAGCCATTTTTTGTGTGGTTCTGTATGTCTGCAGTATTGGGAAAGTTTGTGGTAGTTTCATAGAAGGTCTCAGTTGTAGAATTTATCCATTGGTATTGATTTGCTGTAAAGGCCAAGTCACAAATCGTACATACTTCAATGTTCCCAGATAGCTTGCATCGATCTTTGTGGGCCATTACATGCTGAAGTGGTCTAACATTGCTGCCTAATTAGCCTTCTTGCAAAATTATAGAGATGGCATTATTGGAGGTTTACCACTTTGAATATATCTATATGTCTATGGTGCTGAGATATTGTTTGAGGATAGGAATTCATGGACAGGCACTTCAGCAGTATTGAGCCATAACTCTTACTTACAACAGAACTAGAGCAGTCAATATCTGTTATGTTTATCAAAAAACTTAGTATGCTGAATCAGGATCAATACATTATCAAAGGAATGCAATGCTGTTCTTACTGATATATCAGTTGTACTTATTTTTTTCAGATGGCACTTTTACAGTAATTTGTACAACTACTAAACTTTGTTTTCAATGTGTTATCTCAGCCACCCAGAGTATGCGGAGGTTGGAAACCAGCCCCATCTGAAGACCTTCCTGACCAAGCAGCAGAACATGAACCACCTGGGCTCCCCAGCCCCGTACGCCTCCACCTCCGTGGTCGACACCAACCTGAACGAGAACCTGAACTTGGAGAAGTCCGTGTCAGAGAACGGGAGCGAGAAGTGGATGCCGACCTTCACGCGGGGGAAGAGGAAGAATGGGAGGAGGACGCCTGATGCATACACGCCTGACCACAAAGTCAACAATGGTAGCTTTAAAATGTCTCCTGTTGTCTTTATATATTTTTCTTACAGTTTCCATTAATGTTGAACATGCTCCATGAGTACAAGGCCATATTTCTCTTCACTATTGTGGAATGGATTGCACATTCTCAACAAGTTCATTGTACATGTCGATTTTATATGGGTAGCACATCAAGTCCTGTCAGTCAGATCTGAATCCTACATGTATGACAGTGCAGTTAATAAACATGGCTCATCTGTTCTTTTCTCAGACATGTATCCCCAGGAGAACTCAGAAGGCAGCCAGATGTCCACCTCCCTGAGTAACCCCATGTACGACAACAGGCCCAGAAGCCCCTACAGCGATGGGTCTGCCACAGGTGGGAATCACTGGATTTCAGCCATACTTAAATACTAGAACTCTGAATATGTAATTGTATCTTTTATCATAGTCAGCATGATAGTTTGTAACCTCACGCCTTTGTGCACATGTAGATGACTCCTCCCGGCGGCGGAGGAGAGCACAGAACAAGCTGCCACCATCTGCAGCCAAGCAGGCAGGGCCTCCGCTGAACTGGGCCGACCTGCTGCCCCCTCCTCCTGAGCACCCCCCACCCAGCGAGGTGGACTCCCCTCCTGGCACCCCGCCCAGGTCGCCCTACTCCTCACACAGGAGTGACAGGTGAGCAGCTTGGACCTCTGACAGATTGACACAGTACGATATAATGTAGTGTTTCACCCTTCCCAGTTAGGCCTGGAAAGAAAGTGCCGTCCTTCCTTTACAACTATATGCTTCCTTTTGTCTCCTGTAGTTCTTTCTAGTATTTAGAACTATGTCTTGCCCAGTGCTACCAAGAAAACTCTGTTTTCCCAACTGGCCACGGTTGGCATCCACCCCACACATCTGTGGGATGAAAAAACCCAAATTCATATACCAATGGAAACAATGTGCCCTTTAGGTCATCAAAGAGACCTCCCTGCACCACCTCTCCCAGCCATCAGAGTGACAAGTCCAGCAGTGACCGTGGACCCACCCCACCAGCCCGTACATATCGACACAACAACTCAGACTTGTCTTCCCCTGAGGAGCGTGGCCCCACCCCTCCAAAACGAACTGTAAATGTACCTCCCTCCCCCGATCACAGACCCACCCCAGATTCCCCCAACACCGATGTGACGTTACCGTGCCTGCCGGCGCATCTGGAGGACACAGGGCAGGGGCCGGGGCTGAGAATCGAGCTTCCGGGGTACGGCTACCTGGACGCTCCTTCAGACGCAGACACCAGTGTGAGGGATGAGGACTTCGAGAACCGTGACTTCGACAGGGCGCGCCACCTGGGAGAACAGACGCCTGCTTCCAGCATGGGAGATCTGGAAAGCAGCGTCACAGGTAATAGAGGTGTGGTATCATTCGCTTTCTGATCTAGGTGTTTGTGAAGTGACAACAGCTAACATTACTAAATGCAATCACTCTCAAACACACACTTAGTATACTGTTAGTGAACATGTAAGTCTTCCCAAACTCACACTAACCTCATCTGTCCTTCTTCCTCAATCTGTCATGTTGCTTTCTGCAGCTTTGTTTTTTTTTCTGAAGATAAACTACATGACTTTTTATATTCTCCATGATATCGGCAGAGACTTCTTTTTTCCTTGTTGAAGGAAAAGACTTCAAACTTTGAAATGGCCATCACACAAAATAATTGTCAATACAGTAACTGCAATGCAAGCTTTGAAATATTGTCACTTAGAAAACTGTTTTGGCAGATACAGAGTGTCTTTGGCACGTTAGCTTTGCCTTGCACAAGTCCAAGATATGAATTAATGAAGATCACGTGGAAGCAAATTTACATTGTTACATAGACTGGTTCTAAAAACACCAATGCATTGTCATAGAAAAAGGTATCAGAACAACTGTTTGACACAAAAATCCATCAGATGGCTAATTCAAAATTTGTGACTTCTTCCTCCAAGCAGTGGTTTGCTCTCATGTTTAAGCTTGCTGTACTCCTATGGTGAATATCTTTATACTCCTGTGTTCTGCTTTGTAGTACCTGTACCCATTTAGTTCCTCCCATGTCTAACTTTCGTTTGACTTGTCTTCCCTTCCCTGTCCTCTGTGTTCCCTAGACCTCCTTGACACAGCAGATGTAGATGATTTGGACTCGGATGTCTTTGATGGTTTTGACACGTCTGAAGTTGAGGCTATTGACAGTCTGGAACCATCTGAGTTTGATGCCCTTGATGGTCCCGATAATGACTTTCTCCTCTATTACTTGCAATTCCAAAAACTTTTGGACTCTTGGGAAAACATGGAAAGAAAGCGCAGGAGTAAGCCCAAAAGTCTGAAGCCTCCACGAGAGAATGGCAGAAGATACTCAGGTAGACCACTGTGCCTGAGGATTGCACTGCTTTGGAGACAGCTCTGCTCTCCTCTGCATGGTCTGCAGGCTTGGCATGTTGGTCTATGCGAAAAAGATATGTTTGCATTCCTGATTCATGTAAGCTTGCAATACTGCTGGCAAAAAGGCAACATCAAATTTCTATAAATGATGGCATGACTACTGAGCTGCCTGACAATTTCCCATTGGTGCAGATTTTTCCAATTGCCATTGCAGGTCTGCAGTAGATCTTGATCACTGATGTGAACCAAATGTTGACTACCTTTGGATGCAACATACATGCAGCATTACTGAAGAACACATCTGGATTATCCTGACTTGTATCATTCTTGTACGTCCTAGACTCCATGATTGCGGGATGGGCTTCAGCAACTGACGACAATGACAGCGTGACGTCAGCTAGCAACCGGTCCAGCGCAGCAGAGTCGTCTGATGGATCGTTCTTCACAGATGCAGACTTTGCCAGTGCAGTAGCTGCAGCGGCAGAAAGTGCAGGACTCACAGTTCAGGGCTCTGTGGTCTCAGACCCTAATGCAGGTGAGTTCATCTTGTACAGACTTTCACTTTTGCATGTCATTGGTTTGAAAGCAGTATACTATGTCCTATACTATGTTGTATATGCCTACTCATCTGTTGTATACGACAGGAGACTCCATCATTATATCCTTGTGGCAGTTTGGCAACTGAACATTTATGCAATACAATAATCACACTGCCTGACAATAAATTGCACCACAAAGTACAATTCTTTCTCATCATCTCAAAACTTGGATGACAATGTCTTCTTTGCATGTTCACTTGGTACCTAATTGAATAATGAAGAAACTTAATACTAGTAACCTGTACATGTAGCATCATGGAAAGAGTAAAAACTCCTGTTTTGACCTTATTAGAAGTTAATGCTCTGAGTTTTACTATCAGTGGAATGACAGTATAATTTCTGGTACCAGGTAAAAAGCAGTTCCCTGCAGCCCTACGTCCCAAGAGGTCGGGCAGTCCCTTCAGCACAGACAGCAACGCCAGCGCAGCACTGGCGCAGAAGCCCCGTCCACACCCACCCAGTCACAGGAGGAGACAGGACCAGTCCAGATCAGACTCAGATGGGCCATCACTAAACATAGGTCAGAGGAATAGTCAGTCCATCTTGGCCTTCTGTTTCTTATACTGAGTTCTCCAATGCACAGTGTCAGTGAGAATGCTAGAGAATTGACTAGACTTTGTATGTATTTGTACTTGAATTGTTTAGAAAGCCAATATGGTCACTCCACAATTGAGCCCAACATACATTTCTGGTGACATAGTGGTAAAGAACACAAAGACTGAGAACCTATTAGCTGGGATTGAAAGACATGGAATACAGACTTACCCCATGTTATAACACATTGTGTAGGTGGAGATATTGCACCCTCGTCAGAGTCCGAGCAGTCCTCCAGGCCCAAAACACGACCTGACGTCAGCCGCAAACCAGCGCCCAACAGGAGACAGCGGCAAGAGCCAGAAGGTACTTCAGA
>LZCU01152738.1:0-12745 GCA_001663935.1 Asymmetron lucayanum | reverse complement strand
TCAAAATCGCTTTGGGCGCCTTTAACAACTTTTTCACTTTTGTTAAGTACAGTGTAAAATGTGCCATCGTTGGGAACTTCTATGGTCTTGAATGCTCTATATCATGCTGTACGAATATTTTGCATTGTAAGACATGTTAGTTCAAGGTCATTTTGTAGGTCAACGTCACCAAAATGATAATTTCTTCCCAAGTTTCGCAACGTTCCCACCTTCTGTCAGGTATTTATATGTATATGTTGGGCCCTTCAATGACCAATTGGTACTAGCTAAATCTCTGCACCACTATCATCCACATAAATTGATCAGTTAATATATGAATCTAAAAACCTTACCCTTCGATGAAACTGTCATTGGTGGGCATAATAATTTTTTTGTAAAAAAAAAAACGTGATACCATTTTATGTTGCATTGTATAAACATTGCCAAAGAGTGAAGTTCTGTAGTGTACATGCGCTTTTGACAATCTGACGTTCGATCTGCAAACGTTGATATTGGGTGTTTTGTAATATGAATTACTCTTACACCATGATGACATTCCACTTAAAAGATCACCTAAGGGAGCAACATCTGTATTTTTCTATGTTGAAGACGGTATAAAGTGGCAAAGTTGGAAACATTGGCGGTAAACCTAAATTTTGGACCACTTTGGTGACTTTTGAGCTGGAAGATGACCTTGACATTGGATGTGCTTTGAATTTTACCGAATGGCATGCCAATCAAAACGCCTCTGAGCTGTACTCTGGCCAGGTCGACTCTGTATTTGACTAAAGGCTTTGTCTGGACTTGAGTGGGCTGTTTTGCAAGCAATAATCGGAGAACAAGTAACGCTTTGTTTCTGTTATCAGTGTTTGCCATTCAGACACAGTGTTACCGAGCAACGCCCTGTGAACATACCACTCATCAATTAACTGTAAAGTCCACACCAGTGATGCAACAGTCTGAGACAGGTTAACGATGCGTGCGTAAAAGGTGATACATGCCAACACCGTTGGTGATTCGAGTATCATTCAATTTGCCATTTATCTTAAGGACTACGTCAGTTTGATGTAGTCAAGGACACTGTTTGGACAGTCGACTTGGGGGGTGGTTCGATGACACGACAGGCTGGTCAAAATGAACGTGGAGTTCAGGCACCGGATCAAACAACGTGCCAAGTTACCGTATTGGTTTTGCTGACAGTAAAGATTAATGACAAATGTGAAGCCAGGGAACTTTACTACATATCCAAATATCCAAATAACATAAGGTTATGTCCACCACGTAATACTTTGTTCACCTAACAATGTTTCCTGCTGACGCATTTTGACAAGTGTTGCTCCGCGAGTTTAGTTGGTAAGCTTCTCAGTCACACACAGGGAAGGTCCTTTCTGACAACTTAAGATTTACTATCACGTTTCCATGAATAATGACAAATTCAGCGGCAGTCAAATAATGCGTGCGTGGGAGGTAGGTACCTTTTGGACCAAATACGAAAACTACTGCGTAATACATGGCATGTTTGAGCTGTGTTAAGGGCAATGTGTAAAGTGGGTTTTCATGCCTGAAAACAATTTCAAAGTTTCCATTTTAGACGATTATCCACCATTCAATGATATTCTATTTTCCACCAGAACCACCTACATTTGGAGGGCTACACGTTTGGAGATGAGATCGGCCGGGGGGCTTCGGGCACCGTGTATACAGCAAAATCCACCAACAATGGTCGGACATATGCGGCAAAAAAGCTAATCATTGATGACGCATCGATCAGAGAAATCAGCGCTCTGACTCGTCTTAAGAAACACCCAAACGTCATGGAGTTTACGGAATCCAAAGTAGGAAGGGACGGAGAGGCAGAAGTGCTCTTTGTAATTTCTGACTTCTGCCCTGTTGGAAATATTGGCAACTACGTACTTAAACAACACGTCGACATCGTCACTAAGAGAAATCTTGCAGTCCAGCTGGCCGACGCCATAGCGTTTCTTCACAAGAACGGAATCGTTCATCGCAATATCAAACCTCAGAATGTTCTTCTGACGGGGAACGAGGCCTTCCTTGTGCTGAAGGTAGCTGACTTCGGACTGACTAAAGTTTTGACGAGTTTACAAAATAGTGCAAATAGCTTTGAACGTTCCTACCTGAAGTCGGCCGTTGGAACACGGTTCTACCTCGCGCCCGAGATATACCAAAATCTTCTGAACAATCAACCAAGTCACTACACCTCTTCCGTTGACATATTTGCCGTGGGCCTATTACTGTGGGCCATGTTTGACGAACTCAGTATTCCGGGCTCGTGCCAGGAAGATCGCTACTTGACGCCTTTCGTAGATGAAGAGACAGACCCAACCCCCATCGCCCAGGCTTTAACACGTGAGAACACAGCGCTAAATGTGATGGAGAGAGAAGAGAACTTTCCATGTAAAAACATCGTCCGTCGCATGCTGTCCAGAGATCCAAAAGAGCGTCCAAGCGCGGAGGAAGTGTTGCAAACGTTTGTGCAGGGGTACGGTGATTACCGGATACGGAAAGGTGTTGTGATCGTGAATGACGACGTAACGCCAGCCTGCTTGCACTGTCTATGCTTGGACATGAGTCAGACATGTCCAAAGTACTGCAGCGGAGACAACAACAGCGATTGTCTTTGTTCCTCCACATGCTCATGCTTTTGCTTGTCAACGTGCTGCAATGGAGTGGGCAATGACGTTAGTCTTAGATGCTCAAAGCGCTCATGCAAAGAGATTCTATGTTGTATTGCTTGCATGTTTTGCTACTTGGACAAGAACGTGAACTTTTGCACGTTCTGGAGAGGAAAGGGGATATTGTTTGTGCTGTTCGGTATTTTTATCAACCTACTTGTATTGTTGGCACAGATACATATTCAGGCATGTAGGTTACTTTCGACATTTTTCGTTGCATTCCACTTTATGATCGCAAGCCTCTGTGGTCTAATCAAGCCAGCGAGAGAAACTGGTATTGAATTTACCAAAGCTTCATGGTCTTTACTAGATGTAAGCTGGTGGTGTATCTCACCAGTCGATGTCCACACCAAATGCCCATATTACTGCTGTTGCCTTAGCCCACAATCGTGGTGCTGCCGTTATGATATTAATGACGGCCCAGAATGCTGCCGTGTAATGTCCAATAAAGTTGAAATCGTCTAAAACTGTTGACATATTTAAAGCCCACTCGGACAGGTACTAGCCACAGGACTAACCGCCATTAGTGATTACTTGCCACCAAAACGATCTATGCCAGAATGAATTAAAGTTGGCACTAGGGATACCCAATCCCAGTTGTGTTCGACGGTATATTTCACAAGACAAAGTGTAGATGGAAATATTAGCATTTTGCCCATTAGGATTCTTACAAGTATGTCAAACTGTATGTCTTTGAAACCTATGACTGGTGCAACTAAGGAAATAAAATATACACAAAGCAACTTGTATAAGGTCGAACGTACATTGTTTTTCAACAAAATCCACATCGATCAGTCGTGCAGAAAATGTGTGCGTTTGCAAAACCCGCGGATGAGAAGTAATGCTAATCTTGAAGCATATGTGAGGAGGGGAAATCGCATGATTTCCTTCACCCTGGGAGATTCAAAGTCACCAAAGCGGGCAGATGAGACTTTCTGTTCAAAGCTACCCAATTTGCTCTATGCATAGTTACCCAATACGTACTCTAGAAACGAACTCAACAAAACCAGGAAAGAGTCACAATATATGGCCTTTTTTTTTCATCCAGAAGCTGACAGGTTGCCAGTGTACTGCAACACGAGTATAGAACCCGTTTAAATACTACCCTCCGGTGCAGGCTTGGAAGGGCGAGCCAGTTTTGCGGTTTTTTTTTCAGGATTTTGCGATGTTTTCTGATTGCTGTTGGTTTCTGATCGCCGCTCTTCAAAAACCAACAGCAATCAGACAACATCGCAAAATCCGAAAAAAAAAACACCGCAAAACTGGCCCGCCCTCCTAAGCCTGCACCGGAGGCTATTTAAATATCAGCTTGTGACATTTATCCATGTCTATTCAAAGGCGGTATTTTGTCGAGTACTATAACTGCTGATTACTTATTACGTAACCCCTAATAAAAAGAAGCGTCTGCAGATACGAGACGGCTGGCAATCAGAACACAACAAGCACTCAGAAAACTGTCCAAACTTCAATCGAATTTGGAAGGCGGAGCCTGCAATGGAGGCTATGTGAATGACACGGATCGCCAGTGACATAGCATTGGAGCGTGTAATTCAAGCACCCGAGTAAAGCCTAGAAGTTTTACTCCGGTCATTCGACTTTGATATTTAACCAAAGGCCTTGTCCAGACTTGAGTGGCTTGTTTTTCAACCATTTATCGGAGAACAAATAACGATTTGTTTCCCTTATCATTGCATGTTTTACTTATGCAGTGGTATCGAGTGACGATCTGTGAACTTACCACTTAGGCCACACCAAGTAATTTTCATGGATGACGTCCTCCGGAGACCACAAAACCAATGCGTGCGGGCGAAAAAATAAAAATCCAGACGATAAAAACAAATCCTACAAAAGGAAAAACATCACGAGAGAGAGAGAGAGAGAGAGAGAGAGAGAGAGAGACCACGCGCTAACCACTCAACTAACAGCCGTTTACCGGCGCAGTTTTTGACGCCTTTTAAGTACATAGGCAACACCTGCAGTGTGATCCAATTAGTGACGCCAGCTGCAGTGATCGGGGAGGGGCAGCTGTCACCTTTTTCCTCAGGTGGTGATATTTTTTTGGAGGGGGGAGGGCAGACGAAAATCATTGCGCGCGCGGACGTCATCCATAAAAATTACTTGGCGTAGCCTTACCAGTACATCGTCGTTGGCGATAATACGTATTAAAGCTATTTTGGTTGACTACAGTTTGATTTAGCTGAGGACACTGTTTGGTCAGTCGACCTGGGGGTGGTTTGATGTCACGACATACTTGTGAAATAGGAACGTGCACCGGATTAACGCCTATCGTATCAAAGAGCAAACAGCCTACCGAGATACAATATTGGTTTTGCTGACAATAAACATTAATGACAAATGTGAAGCCCGGCTGCATATCCAAATAACACATAGTATATCCAAGTAACACTTTGGTCACCTTATATATTTTTCCTGGTGACGCATGTTAACGCCAGTGTTGATCCGCGAGTTCTCAGTCACACGCAGGGAAGTTCCTTTCAGACAGCGCAAACGTTAGATTATTCTATCAAGGTTGCCATTTTAATGACAGTCAAATGATGCGTCCGTGGGAGGTACGTAGTTTTTTTAGTTAATTTCGAAAACATGCTGCATAGAACATATGTGTTTGGCTTGTGCTAATGTGACTGGTCGAGCCTCATAGCTATTTCAAAGTTTCCATATGAAACATTCACAATTCCATGATCTAACCAGCGTCTATTTTCCACCAGGCCCAGCTACATCTGGAGGGCTTCACGTTTGGAGACGAGATCGGCCGCGGGGCTTCGGGCACCATATATAGAGCAAAGTCTACCAGCACTGGACGGACTTATGCGGCCAATAAGCTACCCATTGAGCACAGAGAAGTCGCCGTTCTGACTCATCTTAAGGAACACCCAAACATCATGGAATTCACGGAGTCAAAACTAGGGATGGACGGTGAGACGCAAGTTTTCTTTGTCATCTCTGAGTTCTGCCCCGTTGGAAACATTGGCGACTACATCCTCAAACAACATGTGGACGTCGTCACAAAAAGAGATCTTGCAGTCCAGCTGGCCGACGCCATAGCGTTTCTCCATAAGAACGGGATCGTTCATCGTGACATTAAACCACAGAACGTACTTTTGACGGGAAATGAGGCTTTCCTAGTTCTGAAAGTGATCTATTTTGGACTGCCCCAAATCTTCACGAGTTTAGAAAATGGTGAGAACAGCTTTGACCGATTCTACATGCAGTCGACTGTTGGAACGAGGCTCTACCTCGCGCCCGAGATATACCAAGGACTAGCTAACAGCCGGGCCTGTCACTACACCGCTTCAGCGGACATTTTCTCTATGGGCCTGCTACTGTGGGCCATGTTTGACGGACTCAGTATTCCGGGCTCGTGCGGGGAAGATCGCTACTTGACACCTTTTGCTGGTATAGAAACAGACCCAGTGCCAATCGCCCAGGCTGTAACACAGGAGAACATTAAGATTTATATCATGGATAGTGAAGAAAGCTCACAGTGTAAAGAGATTGTTCGTCGCATGCTTAGAAGAGATCCAAAAGAGCGACCTAATGCCGAAGTGATATTACAGACGTTAATACGCTGGTATGGCGATTATCGTGTAGGGCAAGGTGCCGTGCAAGTTGTCGTTGATAACGACGCTACGCACACCTGCACCTCGTGTTCATGCTCTGGACCTACTCCCAACTGCACCACGTTCTCATGCAGAAGAATTTTGCGGTGCATTGCTTGTACCCTTTGCTTACCGCTTTGCTACTTGGACAAAAAACGTCAGTTCATAGAGTGCTATAAGGGAAAGGGGATATTGTGGGTGAATTTGACCCTTCTCATTTCTTTAATTCTACTATTTATGCACATAGTTCTATTTTTCGTGGGACTTCCCTTTTGCTTTGTCAAGTTCATATACACGTTGATCAGGATGTTAATGGAATGTATTTGTAAAGTTGATTATACGACAGATGATGATGCATGTATTGACATTACCCCATGTTTGTGTGATTTAGCAATAATCCACTGGTGGTGTGATCGGTCGCCAGCTGATCTTTATAATGCATGTCCGAAGTTTTGCCGTTGCATGAACCCTCAGTCCGGCTACTGTACATATACCTCTGATGATGTCCCAGAATGCTGCACGGTAGAAATTGTGTCTAATCAAGTTGAGCCACAACTCAGCTGATACATTGGATGCACGTTGAGCCCTAGTGTGCTCGTAAGTCATGAGCGTTGGGAAACCATCGCCGTATGTATGGCAACGTGTCGAAAACAAAATTATGGGTTAAAATGACAAAAGGGAATTAACATACTGTACTCAATGTGTGAGGTGGAGACGTTCCAATTACCTGAAATAAAATAACAACAAACTTCTGGAGCAGATATTGAACAAAGACTCTCATCGAACATGTATATCAGCCATTATCTATTAAAATGTCTTAGGCTTGAAACTACGCCGATAATCGTTCAAGAATCTCCATACTTTTCAGTTGTAGGTTAGTCTCCAACACTTATTTTTAATAGTGGACATTGACATACGCGGTATCTAGTACAAACATAGGGCAATATAGCCGTTCTTATAACTTTGGACATCTGTGTTTAAAAAATTTAGGACTTGTGAAGGTTTACTTTGGTACAGACGATTCGTTATGTTTATTGCTATTTTACAACCCATAAAACAAACCATCTCTACCAAAACGTGTGACGCTGCAAATGTTCTGTGCATCAATTCATTGTAGTGATTGGTGTGTACGTGTGAGGCAGAAAATGCCATCGATTATTACAAGGAGTATTCTTAGATGTGAACACACGCCTGGTTGTAGAATTACTACTTGATAAACATGGTCCTGTGAATAGCCAAACGTTCTGCTGTAATCAATAAGCACTGAAAGAGTTTTTGAACAAGCTGTCAAATTAAAGGGTTATCGAATTTCGTTGTCAGAGCTAAATCGGACTTAATGATTGACTACATGATGCCCAGCGTGAGATGCATAACTTTGGTCATTGGTTACATCATATTTCAAACAAAATTGTTTTTGCAATTATTCAGATGAGTAATTTTTTACATAATTCACATTTATATACATCTGTCTCAGGAACGAATGAAAACTTGGTCAGGAACACTTATGGTGAACTCTGGTTGGCAGGTAGTTCTAGCCCTCTTTGGCAAAAAATTACCCTTGCAAGAAACTGAACAATGTAGTTTTCAAGCTCTACCTAGCGGGGAGTATTGGAATCACACAGGTGTATACGTTATCACAATGGATTATCGCAAACAACACGCCATGGATTATCGCCGGCAATACTTCAATGTTTATACCACACCCCAGATTTCTATTTGCTGCCGTTTGATGACCCCCTATGAATAGCGATTAGGTTAAGTCGATTTTGGGCGGGGGAGGTAGCTAGGTCACCCAACCAATCGATGTGTGGCCACCCACCATTGTATCCTCATGATCTGATATGATCGTGCGAAATAAAGAAGCTTTCAACTTGGGAAGCACACCATCAATACAAGCACTTGTACACCAAAAGTAAAGGTGTACCTACCAACAAAACACCACTTCCAATTCAAAACCAACCCTATCCAGACCATATGTCAACCAGGGGTGGGGCTTTTGTACCCAGTGGCAAAGTTCACATGATAGAATTTCTGAAAAGCTTACGCTAGTGATAGCACTGAAGTATGCACTGAAATATACGATGGCACTTTCTTGATGCGGAATTATGCTTATTTTGGGTGAAAATGGCCCCAAAATCATGTTGGTGGCTTCTTTACCCTAATATCAATTCAAAATGATCTAAATTTTGGCACAGTGATAGCTTGGGACTATACGATTAGACACATTATTTCACAATATTGGTGTGGACCTTTAAAATGCGGTAAAATAGCAAAATATATATATATATATATACAGGGCTCGAAATACTGGATGCATGTGCACCCTGGTGCACCCAAAATTGAAACTGTGCACCCAATTTTGTACTGTGGTTGCACTGGTGCAACCAATTATTTGTGTAGGGTTATGTATGTAAAAGTACTAATAGTACTAAGTACTAAAGCACTACCTACCTACCTACCTAATGTGCACTAGTATTCAGCTTACTCTTGACATGTACCTTATTGTGAGTGTCAGAAAAAGTAATAGAATTTTTGTTGTAGTACTTAATAAAGATTTCTAAGGTTAGAATTTTGGTTTGAAAGCTGTGTGCACCCAAATTTTGTTTTGTGCACCAAAATTTTTAGGTTGTGCAACTATTCCCACAAAGAAATTTCGAGCCCTGTATATATATACAGCACTAAGGAGTGATATAACTTTAAACATACATTTTGGATGTCATTCTGCTACAAGAACACTCTACCATGATCATCTGTCCATTTGCTTTGCATGTGAATGCTTTTAAGTAGGAAAAAATTTCCAGAACTTCAAAATCGCATGGCCACGTTTCTAAGGTGCTAACTTCGCCATATAGTCACATGTGAACCGAATGCAAGCCTCGTCGGTTGACAGCTATATAACGCATGTCCAAATGAGTGCGCTTGCTTAAACCCTCAGTCTGACTTCTTTCATTATAAGCCTGATTACGGCTCAGAATGCTGCTCTGTATTAGTTTTGCCCAACCGACCGATAAATAAGTTTCACAATAGAATTTCCATTACATTTGTTATGTGAAAAGCTGATGTGTTATTCGTCAATACAAAATACAAAGGCAAGTTAGAAACATTGATAAACATTTTAAATGTACTACTGGCAGCAACTTTGGGATTTCATGCATCAGCTATGCTTTATCTATTTCGTCACAAACGATGGAATTCCAGAATGATTTGACCATTTCTTGCTCAAGTTTCCAGTAAAATGATCCAACCACATCTGTTCTCGATGTACAACTGACAACTAAATACATTCAACAATGGTTCCAGTTCAACTTACATGTTATTGTAACGGTATTTCATTTTTAAGAAAACACAAACACAAAAGGACTTACGTCTTCAAGGGGTACATAAACAATTTTGTTGATAGCTATATAGAACACTAAACTCTACTGTGTACGACAGACACGATATTGGCGATTAATTACAAAAACTAATAGTGGATAAAGTTTTATCAATAGAGGACCTAATCAGTGGCGACAGGGACATTGTAAATCTCTCCTTTTTGCCTTGTGATGGATCCAAAGAACGAATTAAGTAATCTGTACTGTACCGTAAGCACGTACCGCTACATGTCTTTGAACCATAAGAAGACTTTGCCATACTACTAGTCATGACTAATAAACCTTAAGCGCCACATACCTGTTTTCATCTTTAATTGGCACCTTTTGTCTCTTTTAACTAAAGTTTGAATGTTAATTATTTCTATCATGGTGGAATTTCATATTTGTATGACGCAGTTCAGTCACTGACTGCTACATTACAATGCCAACGTCAAGTTAAGTGAAGTAAATCATTACTTAAAATGGCATCGAGTGTCCATCAAACAAAAGGGCAAATAAGCTGTTCTCGCGGTAGCTGGCAAACTAAAAGGTACGGCCGAAATGTGCAGTGCGCTCAATAGCAATGAATAAAAAAATGTATGCCCATGTCTATATCGCTACTCATAATGTATTTCTACTTATTTCGTCAGAAACAACAACTCAGCAAATCTGTATGTCGCAAAATATTAATGCAAACCATCAGCAATTTTGTTCTGAAATGATGATGCAAAGTATCAAAATGTAAAGCTCAGAGGACGTCTAGCATAGACCAGTCTGGCTATAGCACTACAACACAGCTATGACAAACCTTACGCTACCAAATACCCCAGCGGGGTAACTCAAACTCTCATCTCATCTAATCTAATCTATGCTTAGTCTACGAGTACATATATCTAAAACGATAGGTCTCCGCTACATGTATTCGATCTTTATATTTCAGACAAAACACTGATCAATTAACTCAGTCTTGCAAAAAGTAATAATGATAGTCATCATCAAAAATCAGTTACACTGATCTACTTTTGTTGCCAGTGAAAACAAGCAAGCTTAACTCTTCTAACAAAGAAAACTTAAAATTTTTATTTCTTAATGGGTCACATTACAAAGTAACGCATCAAAAGTACAAGAAAGAAGATACAAGATTAAGCCCTCTGCAACAACATACTATGACGATACAATTATATCCTTGATATGACAAGTGTTCCAACTCTACTTAGGGTCAACGGTGGTAATCATAAAAGTACAATGGCTCTGGATTATCAGTCAGTAAGCTTAAACGCACACAATGTTGACAATGTTGTAGCTTGGTTGTAGCTTGATTGTAGCTTGGTTGTAGCTTGCAACGCTCCGCCTGGTGTCGCACGAGCTACATCCAAGTGCCAGTGCTAACTGTATCTTCTTTGTAGCTTGCCAGGATCCGCCAGGTGTCACAGGCGTGCTCCAACAGGATGGTTGCCGGAAAGTGATCCAGAAAACCGCTGATCTCTGGAGCATCCTTCTCGTCCAGGTAGCTCGCTAGTGTGTCGCGTAGACTGTTTAAAACAAAACAAGAGCAACGAAAATAAAGCTAACTCGTTATACAACATGGTGGCAACAGTAAAGACGTGCCGAATTCTCTGACAGTATACACGTTTCAATTTAAACCAGAATTGTTAATATTGACACCTGACCTCCCCTTGGCCACATGAAAAGCAGCTTCGGCCTATTTGTACTGTCCCAAGGTCAAATAAAGATGGAAGAAGTTTCAGCTGCTGTCAAAGCATTCACCCCGTTCTCAGCGATCTCAAAAATCTTGAATCGGTAAAGCAGTTTACAATCTGCTTCCATAACAACTGCGTACGTGGTTTTCTGTAACCATTGTAAGATCGAGTGAGTACGACAAGATTGCTATGGATATTGTTCAGACGACAGCTCCGGATAGTAAATTAAGCGGCGTTCGTGAGTTGATTTTTAAACCAACTGCAAGAAATATATTGGACTTTCGACTGAAAACATGAATTACGTAAAGCCATGCAAACCTCCATCCCGGCTTCCTCTTCTCTTTGTCGTCAGAAATGACCACAAACTCGTACAACTCCGCAACAAGCGTCTCCACGTCCATGTGCTTCAGTGCCTGCTCAAGAGCAGCTACCTTATCTTCTTCCAACTGTTTTGTGAAGGAGGGGTCGACATTGTCGAAAGGCTCCTGGCAGGAAGGAACAAGGTGATGTTGTTGATTATATTTTTACATGTTGTTTTCTTATGACATTTCCTATATATGTGTACACACATGGTGTTTGGAGAATTCAACGTTGAATGATAAAGTTCATTGGAAATTCATGTCCGAAGACTTATTGAAAAGTTAGCAAATTAAATGCTACCATGCAACTATAACGAGAGTGAACAAGCATCTGAGGTAATCAATGAGAAGTTGGCGTTAACTACGTTGTTAATCTATTGAATAGGGTTCTGCGTTTAATTAGAGCGGAGTTTGACGCCTTCCATGTATTCGATGTATGACTATAAGTTCGATAATCTAACTTCTGAGTACTTCCTACCTAACAATTTCATACTATATGAAATATTATGCAGTATGTGAATAGGGTGTAGACAACAGACTATCGGGGTGATTACACTGATCACGCTTTAGCCTTATAGTTTCCAGTTAGAACTTTTTATTCAGCCTGTCACGCAGAATAGTTTCCCCATACGTGAAATGAGGCTCGGGATGTTAACATTTTCTCCAGGGCTGGTTGGTCTATAAAATCATTCACAATGGGAGCTTACCTGGTCATTTGTTAGCAACAGGCGTGCCCGCTGAACAGACAGAAGTTGCCACAGTGACAAGGCATGTTTTAGACGACAGTAGCTTTGTGCCTGTAAACATTAAAAATTGTGAACTTATTCAGCTCCTGTGGAACGTATGTAATTGTGATTATATCATACATTTTCGTATTTTAGCGAGCATAGCACTGTAAACGTTATGAGGAAGCTCGCAAAGACGTTGACGACATTTTGCTTTTTCTCTGCGTCGAGAATACCAGGAAATACCTTGCTGCAGGGGTAATGCAAGGAACATCGTCCAGATTACTTTTGGACTTTCCAGAGCACTTTGGACTAA
>LZCU01152409.1:0-13772 GCA_001663935.1 Asymmetron lucayanum | reverse complement strand
CGAACAGCACAGGTTCCTGGCTCACCAGCCCAATGTGCTGGCGCAGCCACTGGATGTTGAGGGGGCGGATGTCCTGGCCATCTAACTCAACCTGGCAGTACAAAACTTGTTAGCTGTGATAGTCTAGCCTGGTATTCAAACCTACTATAGCTCCGACCATGTCTCTCGCAAATAGCGGGAGACATGGCCAGAGCTATAATAGGTTTGGATACCAGGCTAGTGACAGTCAACTTAAAGAACAACATAGATAGCTCTTGCAAGTCCAGAGTTCCTTCAAGGTTCTTTTTGTGAAATTATTAATAACCTTTAAGTTAATTAGAATAGATTCAAATGTGTCTAACACCAAAACTTTTCTTGCAGATAAATTTACTAAAATGATTACTAATATGACTTATTTTTCTAGAGATAAGCTCAAAGGAAGGCAGTCAAGAAAATATCTACTAGACGATTGACAATTGTAAAGTGCATTGCGTTGTCAACAGTTAAAGTTAAATGCTACTTCTAAATGTGATTTGGTAAGCACAGACTCTGCTTTATGTCGACTTCTTTGTTGTCAGAAAAATTCATAGTACAAGTTCAAGGTCACCTTCTGGGGGTCCAGACCTAAGTCACTGAACGTCCAAAGATTAATGCCCTCTTCCTTGTACTCCTAGATGAAAAAAAAGGAAAATATATATTAAGCGGGTAAAGCCCTTATCTCACTAGCTTTGCGACCATTTCACGAGGTGTTTCGAACCAGTTTAGCTTACAAGAAGCTATTCTTCCACTGGTCGTAACAAGTAAGACAGACGATAGTTACAGTATATACAGGTTCATTGTACCGGGGAAATTCCGTTAGCTCTTTTTGACAAGTACAATGAACAGTGGACCACGGCTTGATGTCCCGTCCTAAGCACTGCAACCCTTTTCAGTAGCATGCAAGTCAAGTAAGTGACAACGGCCGGGAATCGAACCCCAGACTCTGCTTTATGTGACTTCTCTATTGTAAGAAAAATTCATCGTGCAAGTTCAAGGTCACCTTCCCCAGAGGCCTCTCGATGAGTTCGATGGTAGCGGCGAGGTCCAAACCGAAGTCGATGAACACCCAGTTAATACCCTCACGCTTGTACTCCTCCTTGATAAAAAAGAAACATAACTGGGTAAGAGAAAATCTGGTTGTGTAAAATGAAAAGGCCAAAAGATCCAACCATGAAAAATGTCATCAACAGGGATATGGAGTATCAGACTTCAGCAGTATACAAAGCAACATGTTCCTGCTACAGGCAGGGAGAAGGGACATTCATGAAGATAGGCTAAACATGAGAGCAACCCCGATGTTAGCAAGGTAAAATCCTACAACGTTTGTAAAGTCCCCTTAAGTACTACACTGTGTAAGTTACTGCTGCATTGCTACTATTAGCCCATATTAAATGGCGGTACCAAGAATAACAAAAGACTGGGCAAGATGTTGGGTTGACAACTATTTCCATCGAATAACTCACTGCAGTTCCCATCTATTTTGTTGAAAACAGCTTGAGTTATGTTTTCCCCCAGTCCTTACCTGGTTTAGATAGTTGTAGGGGAGCACCTCTTCCAACCCATACTTTTTCTTGTCAGCATCTGACAATTTACCAGCCAGCAACTGGTAGAAGATGTGGTAGTTCCTCTCACCTTGAGTCTGCTATTGACAAAGTTCATCACGTGTTAGCTTTATTGCTGATATGTAACATGTGGTTAGGTCTTCTTTCCAACATCTTGAAATCAAGTTGATCTAATGCCTAATTCGAAATGTCAGTAATTTGTTAAGCACAGACTCTTCATTATGCGACTTCATTGTGAGAAAAATTCATAGTGCAAGTTCAAGGTCACCTTCCCCAGAGGCTTGTCGATGAGTTCCTTGGTAGCGGCGAGGTCCGTACCGAAGTTGATCATCACCCATTCAAAGCCCTTGCGCTTGTACGGTAACTCCTCAATAAAAAAAGAATCGTAACTGGGTAAGACAAAATCTGGTTGTGCAAAATTAAAGGACTGACCTGGATATCGAACCATGAAACATGTCGTCAACAGGAAGATATAAAGCAACATGTTCCTCCTACATCAATGGAGAAGGGATATTAATAAAGACTAGCTAAAAATGAGAGCAACCAGGATGCTAGCGAGGTAAAATCCTACGACGTTTGTATAAAGTCCTCTTATAGTAACTACATGATTGTGTAAGTACAGGTGCGTTGTCCTTCCTGCTTACCCATATTAAATGGCTGTTCACATATACTTGAAGAATAACAAAAGACTGGGCAAGACGTTGGGCTGACAACTATTTCTATCCATTTCCTCATGTTTCCCTCTATTCTGATGAAAACAGCTCAAATTATATTTGCCCCCTGGTCCTTACCTGGTTTAGAAAACTGTAGGGGACCATCTTCAACAAGCCATTCTTGTCCTTGTCAGCGTCTGACATACCAATAGGCAACTGGTAGAAGATGTGGTAGTTCCTCTCTGGATCCTGCTATTGACAAAGTTCATCAAGTGCATGTGATTAGGCCATTGAGGTTACCTTATTAATACCTCTGATATGAAGCCGACTACCATTCACCACAAGGAAACACGAAATTTCCTCATTCATTATGCAAATTGGGTCCTAATTAGCACAATACGTCATCCATTGTGTACAACTCGCCTTTAACTAAAAGAAGTTATAGCTTTAGTGCTGATACATAACATGTGATTAGGTTTTTTTTCCAATATCTTGAAACCATGTTGATCCATGCTAATTATTGTTAGTAATTTGTTCAAGGTCACCTTCATGAGTTGGATGGTTGCTTCAAGGTCCATGCCGAAGTCGACCATCACCCATTCAATGCCCTCACGCTTGTATTCCTCAATTATAAACAAGAAACATAACTGGGTAAGAGAAAATCTGTTTGACTGTGTAAAATGAAAAGACTCCTGACCAATATCCAACCATGAAACATGTCAGACTCTTCAACAGGGGTATAGAGCATCAGACTTCAGGATACGGTGCATACAACGGTTGTCAAAACAAACTGGCTAAAATCGAAAATATGGGCTTACAAACGTTTTTGAGCTGGGAATGATTGGGCAAAACTTTTGAGTCCATATTTTTAACTTTGCACCGAGGTCTCGGGGCTGCTAATGCAGCAGCTTTCAGCCTTTTGAGACAGTCACGACAGCCATGATTGCTGTGGGCACTGTCATACTGTAATAAGCATCATGATGACAGTTTACATTTCTGGTAACAACAAAGAACACAACACAACGTACTCCATACAATAGAACAAGGTTTATCGAATGCTTAAGTGGTGATGATAAAATGAAGTAGATCTTGGTTTGATATTAGACATTTCTTAATGTTCACTGGTAATGAAAATATGACAGCAAAATGACCTTAACCATGTTATCTGACACTCAGAGAAACAACAATACAACTTTCTTGGTGAATACAATGAGTTATGGCACAAACTACTGATTATGGTGGAGCAAACATCAACACTCAATATTGGAAAGTGATCAAAAGTAATATGTATTTGATTTGTATTGTCTGTGTTATGCGCATAAATGTGTAGCTATTTGAAAAGATGCTTTAAACAGTGGCAACAAAACCATGGTATGTGGACCTAAAGTTACTGTAATCTCCAAGCAGATTTACCGCGGTTAGTCAGTGGGCAAAAAAAAAAGTACAAGTCAGGCAATACTCATATATGAGCAGCAAATATGCACCCTACCTCTTGCTCCAACACGAATTTGGAAAGTTTGGGGCTGATTTTGTGGCTGCTGGTGTCGCCTTCCACTTGAGCCACACGACTGATGCTGCGGTCGTAATCCTGTAATGGGCACGAAATTTTACAATTCTGGCTAAAAAAGTATGACAGGGACACAGCATAATATTCCTCATACATAAGCACAAAGTTCAGTGAATGTCAGGTATGCCAAAAAAACCCTGGCATAGTTATCGTCAAAATACTATTAATTGGAGATGTGACAATTGGACATGGCCTCTACATGGGGATGTGAGGATTGTTGAAAATGAATTCATCTGACTTGAGGTATAACTGTTACAGCAGCTGATCAGTACATCCTAGCTACATGCAAATTGCACATTTTGCAACCAATACCAACCACAAGTTGACTTTCCAGCTGCAAACTCCTGTTGACAATTGCTCAAATTTTAAAGTGAAATGCAGGCAATTCTTTTTGCCCTCTGTTGAAATTCCTTCAGTCATAAGCATGGATGCCTAACAATCTATTCACTCAGTTTTTATCATGTTTTTTTTGCTTAAAACGTAACTTTACTCACCACATCACGCTTGACAGTTCCTGGTGCCACATTGATTCTCACGACCAGCCAGTCGAATAAGCGCCCATAGAGGGCCTTGGCCAAGGCCTGCAAGGGAGGACCCAATCAATCAATCAATCAATCAATCAATTGATCGATCTATCAATCTTTATTACACAACAGTTGTATTGGATAAGAAGTATGGCAAACTACTGGGAACTACTATCAGCTATCTTAGGCTGGTGTGCCAGTTAGGTCTTTAGTGTTGGTTTATTTCTTTATACTGGTACATTTAGAAAAAGGTTCAGCGAACGTCAGGTATTCCAAAATGAATCTTGTTGGAACATTAGTCATCTCTTGAATACAAACAGTTCGTACTCTAACAGCAAACTAACCTTTATGATAGTACCTGACAGAGACGTGACAATATTACATTTTTGGTCAATTCAACAGGTTCTGAAAAAACTAGCACTGACATCCGTATTGGTAAGGGACTGAGAAAGTGCATTCGTGATTTTGCATTTGATTTGTGTTATCTAAGTTGAGAGCATGAATCTGTTTAGAGCTTTTTGTCTTTTTTACTTAAAACATGTGTCATACTGTAAATTCATTTAATTTTGTGGTAGTTATATTTCACGGTAGGAGGAAGAAGGAGCTCTTTACAGTGTTTTAGATTCATGGTTGAAACAACTCTGTAGTACAGTAATTGATCAAAGATATTATATTCACGGTGTTATTATTTCACAGTGGAGAGGTCACCACGAAAACCGCGAAAATAAAACCAACGCAAAAGTTTCTGAATTTATAGTATTCAACTGAGTAGCAAATATGCTCACATCACGCTTCACAGACTCATTGTTGCTGTCGCTGCTGCTCCTGTCCTACAGTGGGCACAAACGTTTATAAATTTAAAAGACAGGAGATGGCTAGCTTTTCTGACTCCCACATTTTCATTGACACCAGCCCTCCCCAACATCTGGAGACTATGAACCAGGGCGTGGCTCTTCTGTTTCCAAAGTTTTGTTTTGCCACAATGTTTTCCCCTCCCTGTGGCCCAATTAAATTACTAAAATAGGTTACTGCACACTGCTAATTGTAGGACTTTACAAGTGGTCCATTTCCTTGATGTTATGCAACATAATTTTTATGAACAAGACATTCAAGGCGCCAGTCCGGGGGTGACAGAGGGTTATTCACATCTAGCTGGCACTTCTATTCGGAAAATGCGGTTAGGCCTTACCTGTGGCCCAATTAACAGAATACTGCACATTGCTAATTGTGAAGACTTTTACAAGTGGTCCATTTCCTTGATGTTACACAATACTGAACAAGACATACATGCATACCATCACTGTATCCATGCAAAATCATGTTCCATTCCCATATCCTGTAATGTCACACGGTGGTGTTCTGGTTTAGGAATTGCTGACTCAGAAATCTCCAGATCTTGGTTCCTACCCCCGACAAATTTCCCCGATGTTGTGCTCTTAGGAATGGCACTTTACACTTTTTTTCACTTCACTCAGGTGAAAATGAGACTACCTTAACCCCCTGGACACGGCTTTAATTCCAGAAAGTCTGGAATCTGCATGGACAGGAGTCAACGGCTATTGATATTCATGAAGCCAGTCTTTTGGCCTGTCGTGTCCAGGGGGTTAATATGTAGCTTCCAATCTGCTGTGGATTGGGCTTAAGAGGCAACAACAAACTCAAAGGATGTGTCCAAGAGGGTTCAAATGTGCACGAAGACCTTCCCAGTGTGGGTCCTGCAGCGTTCTGAGCAGGTTCTGAACCTTGCACAGAGATAAGCAGATGAAGTAATTTGTTGTAGGTATTACCCATTTGCTCACTTTATAGAGTAAAAAATTGTACTGAACACACAAATTCCACTGACACTTTTTGCATGCACGGTAATGTACTGACCTCACTATTGCGAAATTTCATATTGCCTAGGTGAAGAATGGCAGCTGTAATTTTGAACATGGTGTCTCTCTCGGCTTTGGTAAAATCCATCTCGTCTAACGCTGCCTGGATGCTACTTAAGTCCTCAGCATCACTTGTGAAAGGGACTTTTCGATTGTCTGCCTGTGGAAGACATGGCAATGGTCACTTCTATAAAACCTGACAGTGCTAACAAAATAAACTTTGAGTGCAGCACTTCAATTTGCAGTAAAAATGGGACATAGTTCCTCCGAAGTAAACAAATTGAATTCTTAAAGTTGTCCTGAAAGGTAACTAACATGAGAGGTTTATTTCTTGTATTATTTTCAATGGAGAAAAAGGCTGAAACCCTGGGGCAGACCCCTACACTTTTTGACAAGTTCGTAACAATTCGAAAGAAATTCGTAACAATAGACCAAAAAGCCATTGGCCCACATCACAATCTTCTAACTACTGTTGTGAAATGCAAGCTGAGAATTGGTTGGCACATGTGGCAAGCTCTGAGGGCTTGCCAAAACCATCCTACTATGAACAGTAACTGGTGGCCAGAAGTCTCCGTCTGAGAAAGACAGAGAAAAAGATGGGAGGACAACATAAAGAAATGGACAGAATTGAGCCTAGCAAACTGTGTATTACAGCTGACTACAGTAGAGAGTGTTACCTTCTGCAGGCTGGAGAAGGCGTGGTAGTAACATGACACGTATGTCATGATGGCCTTCTCATCAGGCCTGGCTCTGTTGATGAAGTCTGACTCTGAGGAGAAAGAAAGTCGTCCAGCCAGCAATGAGCAAAGCCCCCATCTCACTGGCTTCACGCTGACTACAGCCCATAGATGCCATGGACTTTACTTCTAGACAGCCAATCAACTAAGTCATGTGGCACAAGAGCTGTTCATGCACAAGTTTGGCAATATTTCAACTTAGCAATGATATGATATCATATAAACCTTTTTGCATATTTGACCATCATACATGTACATGCACTGTCAGCCAAACTTGTGATTTAACAACATTCTATAGTATCCCAAAAGGTCACCTCTTAAGTTCCAAGTCTGACAGACATAAGAGAACACATACTATTAGTCATACCTTTTACACTGATGTCCTGGATAGCGAACCTCAGGATGATGGTCCAGATCATACCAAGGGTCATCTTCATATTGCCATCAACAATTTCTGAGGAAGGAAAATGAGTATAAAATTAAAGTATTACACTTCTTTCTTCTGTTCTCAGATCTGGTCCCTTATTTCTGTGATAAGGAAACACATACTTTTCCGTACCTCCTGTCGTCAACTATATGAATAATCTATTACCAAGAGATGAGGACTGATGAATCTAAGCAACTTTGTTCACCTAAAATGAAAAATTAGTTTACCTACAAACTGCACTATTTCACTGGCTTGAGCTCTTTTGCGGAGTGTTTGTGCACAATCAAACAAAGTGACTGCCAACCAGTGCCAAATGGCATGAACGAGCATGAAAGATTCATGCTTGCTCGTGTTCGTTCGCCCCACTTATCAGTCACTTGGCGCCACTGTGCGCAAACACAACGCAAAAAAGGCAAGCCAGTGAAATAGGAGCTTAACGGTTTGGGGATGACAATGAGTATTCTTCACTGTGCAAAATGAGATTGCTGATTTGAAAGTAGATTACCATGAAAGGCTGCATAACAACTCTGTTGCTGGTGAACTGATCTCTAAATACCACAAGTTAGAGTAAAGAAAAGCAGGGTATGGCACCTTCTGCACCAATGGACCCCAGCTTCGTGCCTTTGCTGGCAATGAAGTCCAGAGCCTTGTTGATATTGGCAATCTGCTTGGCACGGTCTGGGTTGTTGAAGAGCTCACCACCGGAGATAACCTCCAGAAGAAGCATCAGTTTCAGCCCATTCTTGAAGTCCGTCTTAGTCATGGCCTCGATCGGAGTGCCAGCTTTTCTCACACAGTTGCACCAGGCTGTGAATGTCTGAAGATAAAGAAAAGATTGGTAAGAACTAGAAAGGCAACATTTTCGAGAAAATGCAAGCCTTAGGATACTTCCCTCCCATTTGTCATACAAATTAGGCCCTCCTTAGCATAACACACATTCCATTGTATTCACCTTTCTCAAAGGTACCTATATTGCCAATATGAACTCCATACCATTCACTGCCAAAGGAATTTTTGACTTTCTGCATTAATTATGCACTTTCCGTACTTTATTTATTAATTATGTACTTTCCGTTGTATTCACCATTGCTATGGCTACCTAGCTACGTACTTAGACCTCCAATATTAGGATCCATAGCATGTACCGTATGGGGACTATGAAGTATCTGCATTAATCATGCAAATCTGGTCCTCATTAGCATAATACACATTCCATCGTTACTGGTTACACAATTAGTAAAGCTACCTATACCTCCAACTTGAAATTTGTACCATTTACCTCAAAAGAAATATTAAGTTCTGCGTTAATTATGGAAATTAGGTCCTCAACACACATTCCATTGCGTTCATCTTTCCTATATCCTATATCTCCAATATCCAAAACCTGGAAGTTACTCTGCAGTACCATAATGAGCTGCTAGGAGGCCCGAAATCTAATCATTTCGAGGTCTCATAAAGATGTACCCACATACCAAGTATGAAGACAATCCATCCCGGCATTCTCAAGTTATCGTGGTGACAGACAGACACACACAAGAGACCAAAAACATAACTTTCTTGACAAACGTAATAAGCTTCCCTAATGGCCGTACTAATTATTCTAATTATACTAATTATATTAAGTGAACGGTACATGTAAGCAAACATCTGTCCTTACAGTCCAGTACAGTAACCCAAAACATGAGTGGCCCTTTGAGCCTTGTTTTGTGGTGAAAATGAAGTTTAGAAAAGTGACACAAGTACCAAATTTGCTCACCGTATCAAGTTTTGACATGCTACTGCTGCTGCTGCTACTGTCGCTCTACAATGGGCACAAAAGTTTAATAAAATAATCTAATTGTACTTTTTTGAGGGGGGATATGGTTGGGCTTTGTGACTCCAAAGCTTCAGCGACACTGACCCTTCTATTTAGCAAGACCACTACAGTAACTTTATGATAGAGCAAACATCAACATCACCATCAGTAAGGGATTGAGAACTTCAAGGTGAGGTCTTGAAATGCATTTGATTTGTATTATCTTTGATATGAGCATAAATGTTTGTCGGGCAATAATGGGTGATGATAGATGAAATGTTTTGCAGCTAGAGTGTTAAAGTGACTTCTGTTATTCCATACTGTGAAAAAAATTCTTAAAGGCTGGTCAATCAATGATTGTCTAAACTATGAGTTAATGAAGTAATGTGTGCAGAGCAAAGGATATTGTGTGGCCTACCTTTTGGGGATAGTGGGGCCTCCCTAAAAGAGACATAAACGTTCATTAAGTTTCAATCTGTATTTATGAAACAATAGCAACTAAATGTAACTAGAATTCTAACAAGCAACCAGTGGGTTGCATAATGTACTTTAAAATTTACCATTTTGCTTAGAGGTCGACCTCCGGACGGAGTGTAGTGATCTTTCATTAGCTGGTAGTGAAACGTGGCTTGCTTATGGCTCACTTTGGGCTTAGTGGATATCTCATCAAGAAGGAATGCTCTCTGAATCAATTTACATACAACATACATGAACAACAGACTATAATTAGTATGTGGAACATTCTACACGTAACAATTGCAAGTGATCAAGTGTTAAGTAGAAACATCTCAAGCAAAGGGTTAATTATATGCATGCAACAATTCAAATTAGCTGACAAACAAAATGCATGGGTATTGCATCCAAGTACACAGCATTAGACCTTTTAAGCAAAGAGTAGAAAACCTTGCCGCTTGTACGACATGTAAAGTTACAAAAAGGTTGTCAGTGTTAGGAAATTCAGTTGACATAAGTTTAGTCCATTCTTAAAAAATTTTTAGCCACCCAGCAGTACATTACTGGTTCCAAATTCAAAGTTAGCAAAAAGCCATCCAGTAAAGCCTTACCTTCAGCGGCGATGACCACGGCCAGAATCACGGCAATCGCTATGACGTAACGAACAGCCATGATGGTTCACGGTTCTTTATCTAAATGGTTGCTCAAAACCTGGAGGAAGTACATCGCAATATGATAGAGTATAAATAACATTCCATAGCTGCAATAATAAGTGTTATACCAAGGGGTTAGTCTGCACCAAAGACAGAAAACAGTATCATTTACTAAGTTTCACCGCAGATACACCATGATTGTCTTCTCCTGTCTTGTTTGGGAACAAACTCTGCTTGCTATATGGAGTGTAACATCTACCCAGCATTGTGCAGATTGGCCAATTTCCTATAATATTATAATAGTCTTCTATGTTTTGTTGCTTTATTTCTGCAAGTTGCACTGGTGACTTTTAATACACGATTTGCTGAAATGGAAAATCATAATGGAAAACAATGGTACTCACCACCGAGTGTCTATCAAAGTTTGGACTTGTCTCAACCACTCCTCGTCCTAAACTGATAATGAAAAAAAAAGTCTCGTGATGAATATGGCACAGACCACTTGTCAGCTGTGGTGTAGACGTTGGGACAATTTTCCTTTAGTTTTCATTTTAGGATCTGACAACATATTTGAAAAGTCACGGTTAGTAACGTAATGCCATTGCCATCTAGTTCTCTTGTACAGAAAGTCACACTTGTGTTTTCACCTACTTTATGTAGTTCTTGACAAGTCAAGTCTTCCCTTTGAGACAAATGGTTGTTACCAATCACAATTCATATTATGTAAAACGTACAGTTTATTTTACCTGTGCAGTTATATATCTGAAGGACTGCCTCAAGGACTGGTGCCCTCAATCCCCGTGTGAGTTTGGTGGTTGTTGTGTCTCTAAAGGCCACATAACTTAATTCTTCTTACGAAACTTCCCAACTTTAGGCTGCCCATGACAATTATGTTTCCTCCAAGCGAAAAAAAAGATGGTCCTTTCATTTTAATTACTCCTGCTTTTTGTGCTTATACCAACCTCTTGGCCAAGGGGCTATAGGTAGGTAGGTATAGTATTGTTTATTCTAAACCAAAGAAAAAAGTTAGAAAGATCAACTTTGATTGGTAATACTGTAAATGCATTTAATTTTGCGGTGGTTATATTTTGCGGTAGGAGAAAAACGGATCTTTTGGCGGGGATTTAGATTCGCGGTTAAAGCAATTCTGCAATACAGTACAATATACAAGGGAATATTCGCGGTGGTTTTGAATTCGCGGTTTAGGGTCACCGCGAATTCCGCGAAACTAAAACTACCGCGAAATTAAATGCATTTACATGTATCTCCATTGTTACTTGATGTATTACAGTATATTATATACCATAATTGTAAAGTTTCTTTATCTTTCTTCAAAATAATACCTTAATATTAGTTATGATCAGTTTTTTTGACAAAACAGTACCAGGACGAATTATGCGACTGGGGCGCAAAACAAAAGGGCCAGAATTATGCGAATTGTGTGAGTGGCACACAACAAACTCTGGTTTACGTCAGATGTGCGTCTTTGGCGTATTATCATGCAATGGGAACCAATATCAGCACAAGGTACCGATATCAGCTATTGCTTCCTGGGTAGAACATTTCTTGCAAGTGTTGCAAAGAATAAACAATCGTGGTCCATAATAATCAAATGAGCCACAAAGATTTTTGAAAGTTTCTCTATTGAACGTAATTGACATTCACAATAACTGTACAGAAAAGACATAAGATACATAATTTTATTAATATGTAGAAACTACAAACTTTAAGATGCTCTGTAGCAGTCATTTAACCCGCCTTTGTTATGTGCATACAATTGATAAACAAATCAATAAACAAATAAACAGAGCTCTGTTGATTTAACTGTCTCTAGCTCCTAGCTAGAAGAGAAAAATGGCCCTGAGACTTAAGTAAATATTCCAACCAAATATTGCTACACAAAAAATACAAACTTCACACAGAATTGTATTTTGTAACTTAACTTAAAGCATCTTGATTAAATGTGCAATAGACTTCCGAGAATTGTGTTTTCAACACAGAATTGCACACCTACTCAACACTAGAAGTAGTTAGTAAACATTATTAGAACTTGAAATTTTTCTTGCCAATTCAATCTTTATTATACACAATCCTGTTGCAGCAGCTGCTGTACAATTATCAGAGAACTTCCCTTTGTACCATTGATCACTTCAGAATATTTACTGCCTATCGAAGACCCTAAATTGCACAGACAGCTAAATTTGGCAGGTAACTTTCTTAGCTACTTTGTGGACACCTCAAATCTCAAAGAGGGGCAATGAGAATATTACACGGATCTTGAATATCATGATTGTCATACAAGTTGCAATAGCTCCAAAAATACCATGATACATGTAGCATGATGGAACATGTCTTACTGAAAGTTGTTCCTGGTATATGACCAGAGCCTGAGAATGCTTTAGTCCGTTATGGACAAGGACCACTATGGTTTCTGGAACTGGAAAAATTAAATTTTTTGCTGAAAACTATGGAACAACCATGAAAAGACCATACTCATCATTGTCCATAACAAGGGTTTTAAAACTACCTTCTAAGTGTGCCTGGTCAAGTGGGGAGTGACCATTCCTCTGAACCTGGCTTATGTTCAATATTTTGAATACCATCTGACTTGCATGTTACTGGAAAGCAGTCTAAGTGTACGGTACACATACCGTTTGTCTTTCTGATAATGACCTGTGGGAGACAAGCTTATCTGTAAGCTAAACTGGATCAAGCTACTTTTAAATTTAACTTAACCATGAGTACAGTGTAAGCATAGTCCTAGACAACTTCCTTTTAGAATGTAGTCTAGCCACTTTTACTGTACTTCTGTACCATGTTCCTTAAAGTTTGTTTTCATGTACATTGTACTTGCAGTTAGCCCACGCAGGCATGGATTTGCAACAAACTTATTGTTTTATTATTTTATTGCAGGTGAGATTTATCCTCCTGTTGATCGATAATAGCAGTGCCCGTCAGGAATCGAGCAACGCCGAACAGCAGCATGATGGCAATAGTGGTGGACATCACTGTCACGTAGTGGCTGATGCTGTAGAGAAAAGGCAGAAATAAGATAAGTTCTCATTTGACCTAGGCATTTTTAAAACTTCATCAAGAAGGGTAATACTATGCTTTTGGTCATGCGTGTGTGTGTGTGTGTGTGCGCACACGTGTGTGTGTGTGTGCTTGTGTGTCTGTGTGTGTGTGCGTTTGTTTGTGTGTGTGTGTGCGCGCGTGCGTGTGTGTGTGCTTGTGTGTCTGTCTGTGTGTGTGTGTGTTTGTCACTGCAATAACTCAAGAATGCCTTGATGGAGGTCTAAGACTTGATATTTGGTCTGTAGGTAGATCTTCATAAGACCTGGAAATGAGTCCCCTAATGGCTTGTTATGGTACTACAGGGAAAGTTCTAGCTTATCTAAGAAGGTAGATAGGTCTTAGGTTAACTTTACCGGCTTATGGGAAGATACGACCTGTTAACAGCAGCTCTCCAGCGACGCCCTCCCCAAGAACAACAATGGCTAACGTCGGCA
>LZCU01152297.1:2282-19653 GCA_001663935.1 Asymmetron lucayanum | reverse complement strand
AGAACCAACAAATTAAATTGGTGTGGCTTTAATGATGTTTGGTGAACATTTGGCATTGTAAGCCATTCATACTCACTGGGTATGTTTGGCTTGATGTCAGGCGGTCCGTCAAAGCTGGGTTTGATGTCCGGCGGGTATGGGGAGGGGACCGGAGGCATGCTGCCTGGAGTCATGGGAGGGGTGGGGTTGCTGGGGATGGGTGAATGCTGGTAACTCATACTCCTCTGAGGGGGCTGCGAGACAGAGAGAGTTGGTTCAGTACAAAGTCTATGATGTATGCAAGCATTTAAGAGTGTGTACACATACCAACTTCCAAGTACCACCCCAGGAATTAACAAAACCTGTCACAACTACAAGTTTCAGTGTTTTACCAACAAGAATTAAGATGTTCAAGAATTCCTCCCTAGAATTATTTCTGAGTGGAACTCATTATTATAAAACAGTATAGGCTCTTCATTAATATATATATATATATGTATAGTGTCATTGTCAGAGTGATCTACTGGACTTGGTATAATCTGCTGAGTAACTAATTTGATCAATGACTCAATCTGCACATCACAAATACACTGAACTACTTCATGCATCTGACAGAGAGATTTTAGGGTCTGAAGTTGTTCAGGTTGGTCACTTGGAATTACTATTTCGTTTCACAATCATTGCTTCAATGAAGGGAGGTTTGTTATGTATTGTCCTTATTGCTTCCAGCTCAGCAGCTGTCTATGAGACCATTCTAAACCCATTACGACTAACAGACCAAAGACTTACCCCATTGAAGTTCTGTTGCTGGTTGGGGAACTGGTTGGGGTGCATCTGGTTAGGGTGCATCTGGTTGGGGTGCATCTGCATCTGCTGCCCCGGCATTCCCGGCTGCCCAGGTGGACCGGGTGGTTGCCTCCCGTTCATCTGCCCTTGTGGCCCGTAGAACTGTGCCCCCTGGGGTGCCCCTGGGAACTGCCCTGGGGGGCGGGGAGGTCCCCCTTGAGGTCCTGGGTAGTTGGGAGAGGGGGGAATGCCTTGTGGTCCAGGGTACTGGGGTTTCCCATACTGGCTGGCAGGGGGGTACTGCTGTGGGGGCTGTCCACCCTGTGGTCCATACTGCAGAGGCACAAACAAAATACAGAAAAACATCAAGCAATGCCAAACAACAGGTCTGCCTGAACACCATACATAAACAAAGCTCCCACAGTCATACAATACTTTCCCCAACAAAGAAATAGGAAATTGAACCTTTTTTTCTTGCTCACATTATCATGGAGTGCATATGATTCTTACTTTCAGGGAAAGCAATCACATAAAAACAGCATATTTTTACTGTAAAATGTGTAACCAACCATATTTACTGCTTATCTCATTGTACAACAAAACACATGTTGTTGGGCAGGGCAAGCCAATACTGTTACTTCTGCAGCCTTACCATTATCATTAGTCATGTTAGCTATTGAGGCAGGGATGTATTATTTGGACGTCATCAGATTTGGGGATTTTGCTTCCACGAGTTCTTCACTTCACAGTGAGTTCAATTCTTGTACAGAAGTCTCCAGATGGAGAGATGCCTACAAACGGATGCTAGGAAATGCGCCCTGCTAGCAGTGCCACCTAACTCCATTACCAATATAGGGTTTGGGCAGCCACATGGCGCAAAAGGTTATAAACAATATAACACTTTTTGCTCATAGACAACAGGGATCCTGACTGGTGGATAACAGGATGTACATATTTGACGGGATGAACAAAGTAGCAATCTCTCAGCATCCAAATGCACTCTTATGATTTGGAAAATATTCTCCCTAAGAATGTCCCCAGGTTTCTCTGGTCTTAGATGTGCTCTTGTCAGACTTGAGGGAACTTGATTACATGGATGATACTTCCATGTTCATTAAAGTTAGCCTCTCCTATCCCACAGAATGTAGGGTAATGATATGTGATAAAGGTCACAAGCTGGTGAACTGAGCACCCTTTGCAAAACTGTTACAAAATGACAGTATATCATTGTAGTCATGGAACCGTCACAAAATTACCATATAATAATCTAATCACAAAACACAATTGCCTTTCATATTTTGACTTAAGATTTTAGGTCAAATGACATCCACATGAAATAATTTTGTGTTGTGTTACAGAAAGTAAACCCATACAATTTAGTCCTTTCAATGTGTATTTTGGTCAACCAATCAGCCTGCTGTTGTATCAGAAGCATCTACAGTGTAGAAAAAACTGGCAGCACCCTTTCATTGTCCCAAATCCCTGCTGTGGGAAAATCCTCCAGAATTAGACAAGTTCAACTGATGAACCAGCAAAATGACCAGTGTGGTATCTCCATCGTACATGCTCTGTTGGTACATTATCGCTTGTTAGTGTGTCATGCAGGATCATGCTTGTTAGTACTACGGACCTACGGCATGCAGGGGGAATCCACGTGTGCTGTTTGATTCGTATCCTCTGTATTCCAACTACCTACCTGTGGCCAGAATTCGTACAACTCACAGGAACTTCATATACCATATGTACTCCAATAGCTGCATGTGTACCATTCCAAAATACAATCACATGCCCGCAGTTGTACAGAAAGTTGAGTCTGTACAACTTTAGCCCATGTAAATTTTCCCACTGATCTGTCTTAAGACTTCATCACATACAGCAAAAAATGTCTTTTTACGACCTATCTGTACTAAAAATACATCATGTACTACTGCCTCAATCAGTTCTTTCATGTTGGATAAAAACTAGGTGCAGAGCAGAGGAACTTTTACGAGTAACTGTGGGCTGCCGTAGACAAGCCCACAGTAGAAATTTCACTGCTGTATGGTAAAAGTTTCAGATTAGCCCACACTGCTTAGTTTGCACTACTACTGGGTAGAGAAATATTAAAAACCTGCCAGTCAAACCTGAGGAATCACAATGCCCGCATCACCAATGTTGACAAAACAAATTCTTGAAATAACACAAGAGCACAGACAGGAACACTGAGCAGCACTTGGAGTACATTTGGTAAACAGCTATACTTTACGTTGAAGGAATTTCTGAACTTGGAATACAGAGGACCTTATTCCACACTGTTTGGCAGTTCAGTAAAGCTGATGGCATTCTGGATGTTCAACACATTGTCCGAGGAGAGGGAAGCAAGTGGCCAGCTTGTATCTTTGCTGACAGGAAGTACAAATTGAATACATTTTCATTAAGGATGTTTCTTTTGCCAAAGTCTCCTAATACACGACTTGTACAAACTTTAACTTCAAATTCCAAAATTCAAATATTCATGTTGTTAATTACTTCACGTGACAATATGAAAAACAAGTGATGTTGCCACTTGAAAATCTGACGTGTTGGAATGATAGCATCAAAAAAGCATTAAAAGGGAGATGTAAAATTGTCAATAAGGAAGCAGAAATGCTGCTATTATCTTGCCTAACAGTAGTCTAGCTTGAGACACTCAATGAACCTACTGAGCGAATCACGCTGCTATCATTAAAAAAATCTCTTATCCTAAGCCTACACATCATCTGCTGTCATGCATTTCCCTGAATAATGAATTTGGATGTGGAGTTTGATCATACAAGACAACGCTGCTTCTGGGCAATATCAGCAAGGAACCAATATGCAAAACAATAAAAAAGCCTCTGAGTAGAACAAGAAAGATTGGAGTGAGCTGACAACAGCTCTTTGAAGTTATATGAAAGTGTTTAAAAATATATCAGCTAGTAGTATTTCAGGAGAATCTTTCCATTCGAGCAGAACGGCAGCTACACCCCACAATCAAACTCCTCTGAGTCAAATCACAAGGATTGTGGCAAACAATGGAAAGTTTTCAACCACATTTCTGGTGGCACCACTTGCTTTCCCCTCCGGACAATACCGTGGATTCCATGTGTGTTCTAGCACTAGCCTTTACCATAATAGTTTTCTCCTTCATTCTGCTATCGGTCATTTCCTGTTTGACCGTGAGGGCTGCCTGTTTTGTGGGAATGTTTTCGCTTGGAATCTGTGAAAACAAGGCCGGGAATGGGTAAACGGACATAGTATTAACATGTGGATGGATGGATGGAATGTGGAAATACAGTTTTTCTTTACGATGGGGGGGAGGGGGAACTTGATTGTGAGCAGTATGTAATAGTTGGCTGTCATTTGAAGTGAGTTTTCTTGCTCTCAGTCTGTTCTCTATTTTCTAATGCAGCCCCTGGCCTGGCCTTGTGCTAGAAAGGAAAATGTGCTGTGGTGATTAGGACTCCTTTCACACGTGTGACACCAAAGTCATGCCAGCTGAAAACTACTTTACCTTGAGTGCCCCCTCCTCTGGACCCATAGGAAAGCCCTGAAACAAATCAAAATCAGGGAAGAAAACAGTTTTTAGCTTCCTGGCCACAAATCTTTGCCAACAGATCATGTACAAATATCATTGTGAACAAAATAATGGAAACAAAATGAGCAACCTGCAGTAGCAAACTGCTACAAACCTGCGGCACAAAACCCCCAGTTTCTGGTGATTACCAAAACAACAAGACCTTCAAGAATGAACATAGAACACACATGAGCTGGCTATCTGATTGAAAAATGCACTAATTCTTGCACAATTTACTTTTGTGGCAGCTGGAAAAAACACAACACTATCAACACATCATTACATTGCTTAAAATGTTTGGTTGTGTATGACTGACTCAGAAGATGTGAACATACCAAATAACCTCTACTCAAGTAAATTTTATGTGGCCTAGGCAGGCATCAAAATACAAAATAGGGCAACAGAACAATGAAATTCTCTTTCTTTCCATTTTGTTTTACTGCAAAAACTGAATAAAGACTTGAATCAGCACAATTGAAGCAGTAGCTCTGACATGTAGCAAAGAAACAGTCGATGAAACAATGCCATTAAGTCCCATGTTCCCATAGCTCAGCACTATTCTGCACACTGTGATCTCTCTGTAATGATCATACATTTGATCATCGGGCGATAAGGGTGGGCCCTAAGGCATCCCTCACAATGACATCTCCCATGATGCTTCACTCACAACTGCAATTTCCCCCATCCATTGACAGGTGCCTCCCAGACCCTGACAACACTCCATATTGAATAAGGATATTAAGCAGATTATTCGCATGAACTATAATGATTACAGGTTTTCAAAGACTGTTATTTAACGTAAGATACTGGTAGCAACATGTGTGAGCAGCTCTTTTTAAGAGCAAGGTAGCCAATTTATCTAGTGGTGACAGATAAAAGTATGTTACCAAGTCAGCAAATCATAAACCACATTAATACCCAAAAACTAATTCACTGGCCATTGGCCATTAGGGCTGGCGACAATAGGGGTCGGAATTTGTCCACAGAGCTCGCTCACCAGACAAAAGTGACATAAAATCAATAATTGTGCCCTGAAACATTTTGGGCCCATCTAGTGTCAGACCAAATATAGGAGAAAGTTAATTTAGCTTCATGGGCGCAGGTACTTGGGTATTCATCACTGGCAATGTTAATTGACGCGGTGGTGGTGGGTAGTGTCGAAATGTTGCCATTCCCCACAATGCACCCAGCCTTTTGAGAACAAAAACCAGGTGATTTTGAAATTTCCTTGATGTTGGAACAATTGGAAAACTGAGGTGTGCTATTTGGATGTCACAAAACATCAAAATTGGGTGAATTTTCTGCTCTGCGAATGCTTCGAATATGCATGATATCAGACACAATCCATTTCACACATATTGAACAACTGCAGTATCTGATTCTTCTGGACACCACTCCCTTGTTATCAGGTTTAAATTTTCAGCAAGAAACAATCATCTTCACGATAAATTGTAGTCTAATTTCTCTTTCATGTTGTTTATTATCAATTTGGATAGCATGGCCATTTTTTTTCCAGGCTGTCCTAAAATATTGAAACTGTTAGAGCCTGTGGAAATGAGAACTTGAAAGCAGAGTCACAAACAGATCTATGTGGTTGATGTTGGGCTCCTGCCAGCCCTCCTGCTGTTGAAGATGTTGTCAGTGATTAAGCATCCAACAGCACCAGTACTTGATAGGAAATCACAAGAATGTATTGGACAGTTCCCCAAAGAATCCATGACATTGATGTATGGGAGTCTGAACTCTGTAACTTGTTTTCCTGAATATGCGATGTCAGCCGAGTTAAGGATAAAAGGAACTCAGGAACACATTAACAAAACATGCCTGAAAAATTCTTTTATGAAATTTATGAATCAATCATACTACCCCTTATGTCTTTGTACATTTGTAAATATTGATCAATTCCGTGACTTCATTTGTATAAAATTTGAAGTTATTTTTGTACTAGTTTACTTGAGTTTGTACAAATTTAACAGTCCCTGCAGTAAGTCGTTCCTCAGCAGAAAGGCCATGTTAATTAGAGTAGATATTTGAGCAAGCCACACACTGACACAGGTAAAAGAAGGCAGCAAATGTCTTCATCTTCACAATGGAGGCTTCTGCCTGTAAGCTTAACACTGAGCTTTGCAATGTACCCCTGGCTTATGAGGATGGCATAACCTGCAATAGAATAAAAATGGCAACTTGAATCTGAGCCTACAAATGTACCCACTGTTTCACCACAGGTTGAAGAGAGCCCCCTACCTGTTGTGTGTAGCCCTGCCTCATCCGAGCCTGTTGCTGTGCCATGTACTGCCGGTACTGTTGTTGCCTTTGTGGATTGTTGTACATGTTCATGTTCATATTCATCTGCTGCTGCTTGTTGGGTGGCAGGTTGGGTGGCATGTTGGGTGGCATGTTAGGCCTCTGCTGTGGTGGGTACTGGTTGTTATATTGCGGAGGACCTTGACCCTGAAAAACAGAGTATAATGGGGACCCCTGAAACGAGAGAAGAATATCGAGCACATAAAACAACATACTGTCCGTAACCATTTTGCCAGATCAACAAGTGAGAAACAATATGCAATTTGCATCTCAAAGACAGTAAGTTTCTGACTGCCACTAACATTACCAACTGTAAGTGAAACAAGAAGACCATGGTAAAGAGCACAAAGGAAAGAAAATCTTCCTTCTGATGAGGTCCTGATGCTGAAGCAGATGCTCCTTGTCATCCCTAGTGAGGGAACAGACATGACAGTCCCTGGCACCTGTGGGGGAAGCTGACGTGAGCGGCTGTGTTGTACTCACCCCTTGCTGGCCATACTCGTTCAGCTGCTGTTTGTCCTGCAGAGCCTGCACGGTGGCAGTGGCGGTGGCTGTTGCCGTGGCAGCGGCTGCTGCGACTGCTGCTGCGGCGGCTGCAGCTGCGGGCTGCGTGAAGTCACCTGGCTGCCCCACCCCTTGCCCCGGCGTGTTGGGCGTGGGGGGATAACCACTGTGGGAAAGAATAGTGGGGGACTGTTTGGCTCCTTCAGGTGGAGTTTGGATTCTTTGGGATGCTCTGAAAGGGGATTGGACAGTGATCAGTGCATCATAACCCCACCGCATGCAGAATCACGGAGCTAGGCCAATTTGTGAGTGATCAGGGGGATGGGTTACCATTCCAGGGACCCACACCAACGGCCGTACACTGTCTTCCAAGTTCTGCCTTGTGGACAGACTGGGAAAGGGCGAGGGGGATGAGAAGCCCGCAGAAGTCAAACTCCAAGTACAAAATTTAGTTTCTACTGAGCTTTGTTAGATGGGATAAGTTACCAGCTCACCTAAGACCCCTTGGGATCACCTTACTAGCCACATTAACAGTGGAACTAAAACAATTTTCCCTTCTGATTGGAGTGAGGACACATGCTATGCCTGACAATTGCTATACTGACTTCCAGGTGGGAGGGAGATCACAGGTTATCATCAACAAATCACATACCAGTTTCATACCCATAAAGAATCACACTGGGGGACTCCTATCATATACCCTTGTAATCTCAGTCAGGTTCAAGAGTGAACCGGCTGCAAAATTTTCCTAACTTTGACTATAATGAAGCCAGTCAGAACTATTCCTGGCATGTGTGTAGTTTTCCTACCTGTTTGGGTGAGGTGGCCTGTTGGGCGGCATGTTGGGGTAGCCCATGCCATCTCGGCGGTACGGACCCATGTTCTGAGGGTTGTACTGCTTGTTTGCATTAGCCGCAGCAGCTGTGAAGGGCTGCTGTTGTGCAAAGTGCGTGTTCGGGTTCATACTGGTCGTGACGTTTGTTCCAGCGGGGGTCAACGAGTTGTTGTTGAGGGCCTGGCTGTTGGAAGTGCTGGTGACACCCCACACAGTAGTGACAACAGACAGGGACTGCTGTTGCTGGCTACCTTGCTGCCATGCTACTGTGGAATCACTGAGAAGTCAACAGAAACAGGGAGTGAGTAGGTTGTGTAGAACAGCTCAGATAGAGTGTAGGTTCATATGTGTAAAGTAGACAAAGCTGAAGAACTCTAAAAAACAATTGGGTAGAAGAGCATGTTGTTTAGAACATCACAACAATCTCTCTTCCAAGTGTTGCATACAAAAAAACAATGCCCTTTCACACCAATCCTCTTGGATGAAGTAAAACTAACACCAAAACATTGATTTTAAATTTCAATTTTCTGCAATGGCTATTGAATTGATAACGGAAATACTAGTTACATATCACTTGAAACAAAACCTTCCTCTCAAGTAGAAACCAGATACAATTGCAGTGGAGTGAGGACAGCTCTCCTTTCAACACCTATCCACAAGACCAACTGATGACATCCTTAACATAACCATATTCTTGACATGCTCTTTATATATTAGCAACAATAACATTTGGCATGGGCTGTGCTGACCAGAATGTGTAACCTGTTCCCACCTCCGATGAACACATTATGAATAATTCAGGTTCTGTTTGAGGTGGAGAGCAGCACCAGACAATCATGGTTCACCTTTTCATTAATGAGACAAGAGAAAATGTTGGGCTGCAGGTGGAGGAACATGATAGGATGTGATTCCCCCAAGGAGGAGGCCCTGTTTCTGCTCCAGCTAAATTATTCATACCTACAACTGTCTGGTAACGCTGGCAGCCACTACCTTACTTGTTATGCCTTCTGACATATTAGTGTTATTCTAATAAAAGAGCCACACTGGCAGACGTACAATAATTAGCTCAGACAGGTGTGCTTAAATACAGCATGGTTGGAATAGAATGGAAGATATCATCATGACTTGATCTGAGCTGCTTGTGTGGGTGGTTTGAAATAATATTAATAGTCATGGTTTGGAATGTCCCAGGAAATGTCAATAGTCATCTTCAAATCCTTCAAAATTGCAGGAAAATTTGGTATAACCTCACTATCTCAGGCTTCTGATTGGTCCGGTGAAATGAAATTCATTATAACAAACTAGCTTTGTTACTTATTGAATCCTGATGAAGTATCCTACTGTTTTATTATACTAAAACAGAAGACAAGTATATCTTCCTGCATAAGATGTCCTGCTTTTGACTGGTGCGCCTTGCTGAGTTTGACTGACAGCTGAAATGGATAGCCGCCATAAAGGATGAAATCACACAGTTTGAGGAAACAGGTAAAATTGGTTTTGTGAACAAGTGTGCTGACCTGACGAGCACTGAATTACAGTAATCAGCTGAGTTGTTCAGCATTTACCTATCTGGCGCTGAGAATCTATAACAAAAGGATGGGTCACTATCGTATCACCTGACTATAGTGTAGTTGTTAGAGTTTACAACGAGATCTATTTCAAATCACACTTTTCCAGCAGCAGATTATAAAAGCACATGAGCTGTGCTACCAATACTGACAGTTTTGTCTGACCTGACCAGTCTTTGATAATGTAAGCAATCACAATCTACAGTCCAGCTGTCTATAGAACAACAAAACAACCCTTCACTACTCTTGCAGAAGTATTGGATATTACATGTATTATTAAATAAACATAAAGTTGTAAGACAGATTTCTAGTCTTAAGCTACTCCACAGAAAGTCTGATAAGACAGAATCCTTACAATATCCCCATAACTTCATTTTTTAATTTCAATGCCATTGCTGTTCAAAACACACTTTACTTCCATTGTTTTTCTCTCTGTTTTGTCGTCCCAACCAGCCTTATGCAAAGAACCGTTTGCACCTACCCTTGTGGCACTGGAGGGAGGTTCTTCTGCATCTGTTGGTGCATGGAAACTGTTTTGGCGGCGTCCGAGTTACGATTCTTCTGATGTCTCAACAGTAACAGTCTTCCCAGGTCCTCACACCAGAGAGAGAGCATAGCTGCAGAAACACAACAAAGCACGCAATGGTTTAAATCTCCACTTTTCTTATCTGTTATTCATTGGAGGGTGGTTACTGTCATGCATTTGTAGTCCTCAGTAAACAAAAATACGAAAATTGAAAGATATTATATGTGTAAATGTTCTGGAATGAGCTTTCAAATGAAAAGAATAAAACCTTTTATGCCATGGAGAAACAGTTATGAAAACCCACTGATGCAGAATAAGACCAGAGACAGTGAGTTTGTTATGATAGTCCATCAAGCATGTAATAACTCTTCTTATCTAGTAGCTTCCTTGATAAGAGGGTAAACTCCAAGCAGATGTCACCAATGGAAACATGTACACTATCGCTACGAAACCTGTACACACGGCCATCGAAAGTCCTAGATCCATCTTCTCTAGTCAGACTAGTGAAATCTAATTCTAATTTTGGAAATATACAGGACTTCAAGTGTTTAAGAGAGGCATTGGTGACATCTTAGACTAGGTTGTAGAGACCTCTAAACAAGCCATGAAGTAAAACACAAGAGAGATATAGCTAAAACCTACCTACTCATGTCATATCACTTATACTACTACTTCAGCTGATACATGCAAACAGTATGACACTTCTGTGGTATCATATGGATTTTTCAGCATATTGTACTGTCAATAGACGCCCACTCTCTTGCATGACCTATAATTTCTTCCTCTGAGTAGGAAATGGTAGTGGTAGTGCTGACGCCAACACCCCCACCACCAACGTCACACACAGGTCATGTGATCGCTCACACATTTCCTCTATTAAAGATGACACATGCCTGATGTTGGAAATGACGTAGGAGCCACTACACAACTTTGGGTGCAGCTAAAACCTACTTCTTTTAGCAACTACAGAATGTTTATTCTATATATTGTGTTAGTGAATGTATTAACAGTTAAACTACTTTCTGCATTACAATTCGATATTGTCAAATTAATCAGTACATAAACTTGCATAAAACATGTTTTTAAAATTAAAAGAAAATTGTATCCCAAACTAAAACCCAACACTGAGAACTTCCACCACCTCAGCATGGATATCAAAATTCCCACTGTATTGACAAGACTGACCACAGATATGGAATGGATACCACAACATCAGTCCCTTCTGGGAACCATTGTGGCCAATACTGATTCCATAATACCCCAGTCTGAGCTGTAGCTCCTTATGGCTTTCTTACCTGTAAGGTCTTTATTATTTATTGTTGAAGGACTAGAATGTCGTAAGATTCTTCCGACTTGAGTAACAGGGTGACTTTGGCTATGTTATATGTGTGAACATGTATCCTCCATACTAAACTTAAAAAGGATTTTATCCTGCCCTTGGCACCATAACCTTGCCTTCAATGACAAAGTGTTGATTGTAGGTGTCCCATACAACATGCCTTTGACAAAGTGTTGATTGTAGGTGTCCCATACAACATGCCTTTGAAGAAAACTGAAGCACATTTGTTTACAAGAAGGACTTCCTCTGTGACCTTTTCCACCACTGACCCAAGGTCAGCATATGTTGATGATCCTGCTAAAGGCCTTGACTGAAAGTTGACCATTTCTAGTAGGTTCCAGTGATACCCAAAGACAGACACATTAGAGTCAATTTAGAATGAAGATAATTCTAGTCAGTTCTAGAGACACTTGCAGTCTAGCATCTACAACAGTAACAGAAAGATGATTACTTCTGGTGAATTATAGATATACTCATGGGTTAATATATACATAATTCAACACAGAAACTGGAAGTTGATCATTTCTAGTACATTTTGTACGTTCTAAAGGTACTCACAGCAAATATGCAAAACACTGAACAATGAACGAACTTGAAAACATGAAGCTTGGTTAGCTTTTTCCCCTTAATCATCCAGCAAAAATGCAGGATTGAATTTGGTACCACATTTTATGTACTGAGCAATACTATACAAGTATTTTACGCTGAGTGGAAATAGTAAAGGTGTCCTACCAAAACACATTAAGCATTAGCCTGCAACCGATATCATGTTTTTACCATAATAGGGGTCCTTTTAAGGGATTAAATAGTTTGACTTGCACAAAACATGACACTCTTTCATTGCATAACACTTGGATCAATGTGGTTTATACTGTAAGGGGAACCGCCATAATTTCTTTTACCAAAAACAATGTATAGTTTAAATTAAAATTTTATTATCTTTAAACCTGGATGTCTAACCTTCATCAACGTAACAGTCAATACTGTATACAATAAAACCTATCATTTGAGAACATCATTGTTAGCACAAAAAAATATTTCTGTTCCTCTTTATAGAGCCCCCACAATCCTTTGTGTGGCAAGGCTAGAAGGGAACTATTCTGAGTGTAGTCGTAAACTTGGCATATTTTGCTTCCGTGCACTATTCTACCCCTCCTCAGATCACATGGGTGCCTGTTTGTAACAAACATTCCACTTCAGCCTCGCATGAATGCTGGGAACATGGCAAACTGGCAACCTTGAACACCCTGCACCAATAAATACATTGACAACCTTTGACCTTCTCCACCCAAATTACTGTCTACATAAAAGGACCCATGCCCCAAATTGGACAAATCCAAGCTGAATGCCCTACCCTTTCACCCTATTGTCTCTCCATTTATGTTCAATGACAACCAAATAATTTGTTGCCTTAAGAGGCAAAGGTAAACACTTCTTCCAGCGACAACGCGCCACTCAGCGCTGCAATGGACAAACACTGATCTACTGTTCAGAACCTTTCCACCAGCGGTTTAACGGTTAAAGGTGTATAATACAGCTCGATGGTTTAACTGTAGATAAGGTACAGGGTGGCTTACCCAAATGACAACAGCCTTTAATGGCATCAGGAATAATTAAGTCATGAGAGGCATGCAAGGGTGCCTGCATAATTCAAGAGGTACAAGGTAGGGAAATTAAACTGTTTAATGCTCAGAAGAGATTATATGCGCCAAGGAAAGAAACAAAAACAACACAATGAACAAAGATTTTCTTGTACAAATTTTGATCAATCAAATTTCTCAGTCTTAGATGAGATGACTGCACAAGACAAGGATACTATAGCCATTTTTCTGCAAGCAACTCAACAATGTATTCAATATGGAATAATTTCATAGTTCCTCATGTAAATTTTATTTATCATTTCACAGTATGATATGTGATGTGCTTATTGTCATATGACAAATACTATTTTTTCTCATGCTGTTTGTTATACAAGGATGTGTAGTATAAAAGATTGATTGATTGAAAGACATTTGACTCAGAATGGCCACATCCAATTACAGATGTATCACAGATGGAAATCTCACTACAACACCAAACAAATGTGCCACTGTTGTCAGTACCTCACAACAAATTATTCCTCTAGGCTGCCACTCACTTTGGGAAAATATGTACAAGGAAAAATCAATAAGCGTATCAGGTAATCATATTTATCCACACAATATGAATTGTTGCTTTAGAGATTACACACAAGGAAACAAATTATACCATTATAAATGTTACCACTAAGACCACAACTTTCCTCTCTAACCCTCCCTAAGTCCTACACACTTCAGGCACTGTGCCCTGTATGATATCTGCATGTCAAGTTTGGCCAATGGTACAAGACCTAACAGCCATCAGTCTATGACAAAACCCACACTGCTGGTGAGTAGACACATCATTTATGACATCACAACCACGTAGTATATCCACACTTTTCCTCAGCTGAGCAGTGCTGTTTGAATAGGGCTCCTTGGGATTATAATAACAGAGCTGGGGTGGAAAGGCTGGAAATAAGGCATGAAAGGGTACTCACACAGGCGGTATGGTTAGGTCAGAGTGGGGGCACGCCTGCCACATTATCCACACCAGCAGTCTGGGAAACACTGCCATCTGCCAATAAGTGACTCTGCTTTACACCCATGCTGCACCTGCTAATGGCTGTGCCAAACACCGCCGACCCTCCCCGACATTTACCACAATGCTCTACACACCATCCCTTGTACGTCTGCTTCTGTTTTACGAATGATCGTGCAGGTGTATCAAAGGGCAATTACGTCCTGCGTGTTTCCAAGATGCTGATGAAATCTACGTGGATGGATGTCCCATAGGATCAATTAAAATCAGGGGGAGTGCAGATCATGGTTGTAACAGCTGGTGGCTAAATCAAATTTGATATGCACATTGTGGAGTAGGAATAAATAGTTGGATGGTGTCAACCAATGGCCTGCTCCCCTGGGTTGGGCTGATGTGTGACTACATCATTAATCTCATACCACCCTGGACCGACAGTAAACCACCACAATTTGCCAGCATCAGGGCAACAAAAATTACACCAGAAAATTGACAAAAGCATGCAAAATTAAGCATCAAATACGCCTTTCATTCCAGGACAATTCCCACATCAACACAGTAATATCATCATGAATATCCCTGCAATACAGGGTACATCAACGGTAAATGGGCAATCAGGAACTGATTCAATTAATCTCGCATGCACTTTCACCCAGCTGTATTTAATGGACCCCTCCCATTGTAACAAGATTACTACTCTCATGGAATATACTATTATATTCATGTAGGGATTTTTTCAGGCATATTAACAGCAACTAGGTGCTACACCTTTGCAAAGGTTTCTACACATAAGCAACCAGTATGTCAAACTTGAACTAGACTTTCTTCTGGGTTGTGGGTCCCTATATTATGCCGAAACGAATAACATCTCCTGCAAAATTCTTGCCTCCCCACTCGCTGAAATGGACTCTCCCACAATAGACAGCAGCCTTTGATATATCACTGTCATAATCAACAACTGGTTCTGCCTTCATAAACAACATATTTTCTGATTAATTAATGAAGAAGCCCAGAAAATTTGGCACCACTCCAACAGCTACTGGAAGGACTGCTACACTATGTATGCTACCAAAATGTAATTTGTTATCAGCCCATAATCAAAAAGGTTAAATCTCTCATTAATATTATAATAAAATGTATAGATATTAGCAAAAATATTCCTTTATACTGTCATCCATCTTTCTGTCATTGTAATAATTCTAGCTGAAGCAGTCGATCACAACTTGCAACTAAAATAACATTTTTCTAGAAGGCATTTCATTGGTGCACTAACACTAATGGAGGTTTTTTTTAATTGACAGGAAATCGTAATTTTAATTGTATCCATTCTGAATGCAAAACCTGCTGAAACTTGTCTTACATAAGAAGTTGTAGACTTAACAAACATATTCATTACGATAATAAAAAGGCATTCACTGTTCTGAATTCCTCCAATACACCTTTGCTTTGGGGATGAACATTGCATAATGCCCTGATTGATTGGACCGCCGGCACATGCGGAAAGTTTCTCCGACAGTTAACCGACTCATTAGTATTCTCCAGGCATCGCCGTCCTGCGGTGATTGACTGTTGGTGCCGTCACGTTGTTGGTTGGAAGCGGATGTGCTGGGTGCGATTACATGGGAAGTCATGGAAATTGGTATGTAATGCAAGAGTGATGACTTACGGAGACCACAGCAACCCTTGTGGCTTCCTTCCTAGTTCACTAACATGCAAGTTCGGGAGGAAGCTACCAGGGAAGGTGGTGACCATCTCCACTATGTATTTCTTACTTCCAGGGAGGGAAGGATGATGATGGGTTTCATATAAGAGGGAGGAAACAGCTGTGAATGTCTCCTCATCAACATCTGTTCTGGCCAATGAATAGATGGTTGAGAATTTCTGATATTTCAAAAGTTCCTTAATGATCTTGTGCACATGACCATGGTCTCCTTCCAAGCACGAGACAAACGTTCCATTCCTTCAAGATGGTGTGCTACTACCCCATTCCTGTGTCTGGCTAATTTTGCATAGACAATATGTGGGGTTCTCTTCCGAACATGTGAAGAGATGGCATGAGACAATCAAAGGTAGCTAACCAGGCTATTAATCATAAGAGACTATACTAACAGCTAATATGACATGTTCCCTGAAGGTCAAGGTCACAAAACATCTGAAATCTAGAAGTGCCATTCTGAGAAGACAATCTAACAACATGGCTCAACAATATAATAATGAGAGGGAATTCTGAGAAACAGGTCACTGGCCTAGCACTAAATGTGCATGACACACCACGGAAACAAACTTTTTAACAAGGCAGTGATGTAACTTCCTGTAGGAAGTGACCTATGAGTGAGGCAGTCCCATGGGAGGAGAACAACTTTTCCCTTGAACTTCCCAGTCCTCACTTACCGCCTGACATGAACTGCCAATCTATGATACATGATAAGAATTCAGCAGCAAGCAAAAGCTCTCATGAGACACTCTGGCCTAAGTTAAGGTGCATTGTGTATTACCTCTTATAACCTGCACAGTATGTCTACTGTGCCAAATAAGGGACTGCCCAATTCCAAATTTTGGGTATGCCAATTTGACAAAGAAAAACTATTATGTACTCAGATTTCAGCTAAATTCACCTCTAACTTCCAAGAAAACCCAGCTACCCTGACAGATTATATTTTGTTAATCCACCTCTGAAATTGAAACACAGATCATCAATTCAGTTGACTCCACCCCGACCCCCTTATTGCTCCAAAAAGCTCAGTGTCTCTTCTTTATCTTACAGTATTCTGGAAGATATCAACCCATTGTCACTCTGCAAGACACCACTACATGACAATGCACTTTTGATGTAGATGTCTCCTTGGCGAATCGCTCCCCCTGCGACAACAACGGGAAACCAATATTGTGATTCCAAGTAGCATCTGCCCATCACGGACCATCGCGGTGGCATTGTCATTATCTTTCCATCCCACGGCAAACAACTTATAAATCGCCTTGTCAATTCCACCGAGAGGAAAAGATCGCCACCTCCCATGCATATTTTCCGCCTTATAAACCATCCCTCATGAGGTATTGACTTATCACATTTTGCACCTTCAGAGGGAAAATAATGGGCCACGTTAGCCCATGCATGCCAGTCGAGCCATAAAGACTGAACATTCTAGCATATTGCCAATGTGGCATACCACACCTCCCTAACGCACTTACCACGGACTACACTTCAGTTGCAGGGAATGGCTGGCTGTAGCGTGGAGGGTGTCAGTAGTCATCATTAAATTTGCACCAAAGGCACAAAACTATCAATATGTTTGCATTGTGGACAACTAAATAAACAGTCCTGAAGCTTTGGCAACAAGTTGACTGGAAAATTGTGTTGTAA
>LZCU01151745.1:0-10513 GCA_001663935.1 Asymmetron lucayanum | reverse complement strand
GCAATGTACTGATGTTCTACTGTTGTGTAACCATCACTTCCTGCCCCCTTTCCTTCTGAGGGCCTGGCCTTCTCCTGTGAAGGGCTGGAACTCATCATCCTGCAATGAAATACAATATAATATAATATGAAAGTTCATCTCTGTTGGTAGAAGACATTATAGAAAATGCTACACTTTACTTCCAACATGGACATTGCTAAAGAGACCTAGCCCTCTACATTTTTGGCAGAAAATTTAGAGGGGAAGTCCCTTTAGCACATTCCATATTGGAAGTAAAGTTTTCTATTTTATGCAATACAATGTAATATTACAAAAGTTTATTCTTAGCGTTATTGACAATTTGCAAATTATAATTTCTTTATACCTTCTAAGTACATGTTGGAAGTGAAAATGGTCATTACGACTCCCGTTTTCAGTGAAACGGCCCTCCCCACCATCTGACAGAGGACCAGGGAAGGGCTCTTCTATTCAGAAATGGTGTCTTTGTCCCTCCCTGTGACACTAGTAAGAGACTACTGCAGATTGGCAACTGTAAGACTTTAACATGCAGTCTATTTCTTTGATGCTAACCAACTGAAGGCACAAACTGATTTAGACTTGTCTCTTTACGTTCCCATCCTCTAGCAAGAATTCGACAAGAATCCCCAGATTAAAAAACAACATTGCAGAACTCAGCCAACTAACTTACAAATGCTCGAACTTCAGGATTAATTACAATCTTCCTTCTCTTGTTTTTTACACCTACCTCTTCTGTTTGATGGTTGTTCTGCGGTCTTCGAACATTCCTCATGAATGTGATCTTGCCCTTCTTATATTCATAGTTAGGAATGCCCCTGGTGAAAAAACAGAAAATAGAAAGCTGTTGGGACATTATTTTGTGTTTGTCTGAAACTGGAACACAGAATGTGCATAGAAATAGTCCTTGAAAATCCCCTAAAATGGTATCATCAAAATGGAGCCAACAATACCAGCTACAAATCATCTTCTGGCAGAACAAATGATACAGAACAAACCACAAACAAGAAACTATAATCGACACTGACGTGCAACTATTACAACTATTGTGTGTGGATCAAATCTATCAGTCCAGATATGCAGCTTGTGCTCTTCCGTACAAAACTGGTGTGTTACATCTTGACGCAGTTTACTGGGTATGCAAAACAAACAAACAAACAAACAAACAAACAGACAGACAAACAAACCATCACCTTCTCATGGCAGCAGCTCCCAGAGGCTCACAATAAATCAGTCCAGATATGCAGCTTGTTCTCTTCAGTACAAAACTGGTTCATTACACCTTAAGGCAGTTTACCGTGCATGCAAAACAATCTAACAGACAAACAAACAAACAAACAAACAAACAAACAAACCCTCACCTCCTCATGGCTCCAGCTCCCAGTGCCATAGGCTGGGGATCTGTGCCCTTCTTCTTGCCGTCTAACCTGTGGCCCTGGCCTGCAAAGGCCTGTAATAAAACACATTACAGAAAACATGGAATCATTTGTCTTATTTTGTCTTCAAAAAAGAACTCAAACTCAGTAGTTTTAGAAGTTAAGGTAGCTCTTATTTCTTATGTCTAGTTATGTATTACTTGCTTGTACATTGTACTTATATCAATGTTCTTTTTATATTTGCAATTAGCCCTCGGGCAAGAGTTGCAATAAACAATTATTCTTATTACTATTATTATTAATAAAGCAGGGGGGAAATTTGAAAGGGGAAAAAAATATCTGTTTGGTACTAGTAATGTATTGCATTTGGTCCAACACATTAAAAAAAGAATAAGAGTATCAACACATTAGTGACATATGGTATCAACTAAAACGCCTTCAAAAAGCAAGTCATACATCAGTAACAAAACCTTAAGACTCACCAAGAAACCTTCTGGGACAAAATCTGCCTCATCTACTGCCATCTGTAAGAAGATAACACAACAATAGTTACATATTAAAACTATACACTCATTGTTCAAAATGTAAATGTTATTGATGAAATGTTGATTTCCAATCAAATTATTCAGTCCAGCGCTACTTTCACAGTACTGCAAACTACACAATGACAATTTGATACAGAATTAAAATACTGGATCCATTCCAACCTCTTGTTCTGTTTCTTCTTTCTTCTTGTACTGTGGTTCCTGGTACCCCACAGGAGCGGCAAACTCTACCTGCATGAGGAAAGACAAGGAAGAGTTATTTGTTGTGACAAAGTTAAAACTTTAAAACCGAATGCAAGAAATAAGCTCTTACCACTAACGAGCTTTCGATCAGCCCTCTGATCCTTCTCAAGTTGGAATGGCGCAATGCCTATGACTCACAACCGATACTGAATTACAAGCACCTTTGACCCTTTGCTGACATCACACTTCCCCTCTGGTTGTGAGCTTATGTCTTGTAGTCGCTATTTAAGTTTTAACTTTGTCACTGTGATGATTACTGTCGCAGATGAACATACATGCAAGGGGTTATTGGCTCTTCTTCTTTGCTAGAAACCTCACATTTTTGCTAAATACCCTTAAAATTCATCCTTCTAAAAAAGCTCTTAACTTTTAGAAAGTGCCTGGCATTCAGAAGGTTGGGGCTTAATCCCTGGCCAAGTCTAAACCAAAGACCTTTAAGAATGATACATACTGCTTTCTCTGCCTAGCACACAGCACATGAGAAAAGTATGGAAGCTGAACATGCTCCACAACTGGTACACTAGCCCTAATGTAGTGCTATGTGTGGCCAAAGGGCTATAGGAACAGAGATGGGTGCTGCACTCTTATCCATATGGTGTTGGGATAACTTAAATTTCCAAATTCAAACTTCAAACTTTTGAAAAAATATTCAAACATTATAAAAAAAAACCAAAAATTACTGGCAGTTGAGGAACTTAAGAAATAAAACATCAAACTTGTTGAATACTTTTAAATAAAAACTAACTTTTAGAAAATATAAGAAGTGTATCTACTTACATTCATGTCACATTCTATGATAGACACTGCTTGACCTGGCTTGACCTCCATTACATGTAGTTCATACACCTTTTCATTGTATGTGATCGCAACAACGTCGCCTTTTGTCAAACACGCAAAGTTTCTCAGCGCATTTTCTAATCTGAAAAAGACTGAGTTAAGGAATGTCTTGAAGAACACACATGTAAAGAGTAGGGAAATAAAAATATGCTTTATATAAGTAGGTAAACAAGTTTGGGACTCTATTAAATTTCATGTAGCTGTTAGCATATGCAAGTAAAATTGGAGTTGTGCAGGTATTTCTGATATCTACCTGCATCAAACTTGTACTTTCCCACTTGCAGTTTACCATCGTGGACTGTTGTTACCGACTATGTTTTGTTGTACTGAGTATTACCACATGTCAAATGTCAATTACAGACTTCAATCGAAGTTCATGGTTACTAAGCAGTTTTCTGTGTTAAAGCCACCAACTGTTTCAAGTTACAAATGTTCTTTTTGTTGACAAAAATGAAATTGCTCTTAGTGCAGTTGAAACTTGTCTGGTGTAGGTAATTTCAAGTGTTACCTGCACCAGTGGCGGTATGCAGAAGAAAGTATTTCAATTTGCCTGGGGCTAGTAATTTTAAGTGTTACTTGCACCAGTACAGGTTTGCAGAATGAAGTATGTCAAGCCCTGCACTGTTTGGGGCAAGCCATGTTAGCTGTAAGCGAAACTGGATCAAGCTATCTTAACCTTTACTGTGTTTGTACAAAACAATATAATCAAACAAGGAGGCAATTGCATCAGGGCCCACCAACCCTCTTTGAACAGTGACGGTGGTAGATTCCAGCTTCCGGTCACCTTTGATTCGCTCCTGACGTCATCATGCTTTGGGATTCCAGAAGTCCCAGCATAATTCAAAAGGAATCAAACATCTGATGAAGGCTGATGAGTTTGGCTGAAATGTATTGTCCACACTTCTTGTGTGGATCAAAGTAAAATTTGTAACCAAAGTAACAACCAAACAAGGATACACAGCTTTAGGGTTGGTGATGTCCAGGAAGTCCTCAGACTGTGGCTGGAATTTGGAGAAGGTGGCGACAGGCAGGGAGGCGCTCTCCACCTGTAACAAACCTCCCTCTTCTATCAACAGGTTACGCATCATCTGGGGAGAAAACACACACATACATTTAGATCTAGACAAAAGGCTAGTATACACTCTGGAAGTGAGATAGAATTGGAAAAGATTTTAATAATTGTTCAATTTCTTCAGCTTAGAATGTTATCATACTATTTGTTAATGAAGAGAACAGACATAAGTTATTTCACGATACCATTCATGAGCTCTAGAAACAATAATCAATAGTCCGATAACTTGGTACTACTGGTTATGTAGCCGACAGGCAGATCCCTAAAGGTAACATGGTAATGTTTCCATACAGCCACCATTTTTTTCCACACATTTGATCAAAGCAGTTGTAGAGCAATGTTACAGTCTTGCTTCTGGAATTCTACCTGGAATATGTTGAGCTTAGTCATAAAGGTAAAATTCCCAGGATGAAGTCTTGCAGGACTAACCCAGTATGGCAGATAGACTTTCCCCTCATCAGCTACAAACTCCAGCACACCGCTGTGGGTCTCCCTGTTGGCTCGCTTGTTGGTGAGTTTAAACAGCATCGGATACACGATGTTCAGGCGAGCTGTAAGGGCAAGAGAATAATGCAGTTTGGTACAAAGATCACATGCCAACCTCACGGTAGTAAAAATGAGTTTCAGCAATGTTCAGTCAAGCTGCAAGTGCAAGATAACAATACAGTTTGGAACATAGACCACAAGCCAACATGATGGTAGTAAAATTGCAGGTACAAATGGACTCACACACTCACTAGTTCTAGTTCTGATTAAAGTCATTCTACTGAAAGGACAAGAACCTAAGACAGAAGGAACTGCCTTTCCTTCTTACATTCAAATAAAAGAAATTAATAAAGGTGTACAGTGTAAGCAAGCCATTAATATCATTTTAGGTTTATTCTTGGTAATTCAATGGTTTAACTACTTTAAAGGTAAAGTATTGTACTTTCAGCACTTCTAATAGAAGCTTCCACTGGGATGTAGATGTAGCTTGTAGTGGTTCCTTACATACATAGACATACATTTACAAAGATCAGTCTTTGATGACAGAGATTCAACATGACCTGGTGATTTTATGGACAAGGACTGAATTATGACTTACTTAGCTGGTCCAGTGCTGATGGCGGCATGATGACTGAAACAGAAAAAAAACAATAATCACAAATATATTTTGGATCCAATGTGTGTTGATTCCTTGGCTACACTTTCTTCCATGCATAATCAAAGCAGAGGATGTAAAGTACTAGTTACATCACTTGCCATAATGACTGGAATGATTGTCAATACAAGGTTACCCCAAAACTTACCCCATGAGACAGTTTACCAGTAATGCAGCACTGTTAAACTTAAAGAATTCATTTGGTTCCTAAGCAGTTTCATGTGTCTAACCCAACAACTACTCCAGGTTAAGATGTTCTTTTTTTGAAGAAAATAAGTAATAGTCGTGGTGCAGGTGAAATTTGTCTGGTACAGGTAATTTTGAACATTACGGTAATTTACCTGCACCAGAGCAAGTATTTCCCCAAAACTATTACAAACAAACCCTGCTTTGTGTATCTCTAAGTTTGCTGTTCAGGGTCACTGCAAAATCTGCCTAAACGAAATCAAAGAATTTGAATAACTACTGTGATTATTTCCAACATATATCATTGTTGTGAATTCTTTCTTACTTTTTCCTCCTCTCTCCACATCTGACCTCTCGTTGCCAGGTAACATGGACACGGAGTAACATCTGTACTGGGTGTTGAACCGGGTAGGTCGCTGGAAACCCTCAAATCCTCCAAACCCAAACTAGAAGGGTCAAGAAAGTAACAAGTTATAGAGTCATGATCACTACAACCACCGCTGTACAAGTACATATACACTGCAGTGCAGAAACATTATTTATTCATCTCTAATAAGAGACTTGTCCTTTCAGTAATTTAGACTGATTTCCCAAGGAGCCCAAGACCGCTTCCAGTTTTTCAGTTGACTGTCATTTTCAGTCTATTTGCAATGTGAGGTGTTAGAGATGTTGTTCTATGTGTTTGTTTGTAACACTGATTTTGCAGTTTCTACTCAGAATACTTTTTGTTCAAAATTATACAATAATCATAAGATAAGATATAAGAATGCCTCAAATGATCACTATATACACAACAGGTATATTCCGTTTATGTCTATGTATAAAAACATAATAAAGTGAACTTTCTCTGCCCTTACAGTTAAGTATTTGGCCCATTAATTCAGAGACCCAGAATTTATTTGGCCAGCTGAATCGCCCCCCTCCCCCATTACAACATGACTAATGGAAAACTCCAACAAATATTTTGGTTCGTTTCCACTCCTCAGTCGCCTATTCTACCGTTCTTACCATTCTGTGGCCACTCCTTGGTTGAAGCTTTTACACCTGAAAAATACTGCCGCCAGTGGTCCTAGATTTTTGTGGAATTAGACGGTTTCTTTGGGTTACAAATCGCTGACTTCTGTTCGGTTTCGATGATGACATTCCGGGGTCAATGACCTGGGGTTGTTAGGTTATACCATTTTGTGAGGGGTATTTTTTTATCTTCAACATTTCAAAGTAATTTTGAGTGCTAAAAAAGATTTATCAATGAAGGTAATAAACTTTTATCTTGTTAAATTTATACATTGAGCTGTTTTTCTGCAAAATTCAAATATTAATAATAATCGAAGAAACAATAACATCCCTTGAAAATGTGGTATTATCCAAAGCAGTCTTCTTGCCCTTTTGTAAACCCCTTGTTTATTGGTCAAATTCTGCAGCCTTTGCAAGAAATTGAACAAGACAACCAATGAGAGAAGGGTGTTCATGCAAACTCTTACACCCCGTTTTCGCGCCAGACTCAAATTTAATGGCGGACAGTCAGTTGTAGTTGTTTCTTTGAGGTGATTTTCTGTGCTTTTGGGAAGCGGTCTGCAGTCAAAATGTTTGTTACCGACATCAGGAAAGAGTTTTACGATAAAGTGGTACACGAGGTAGGTGATTTTAGTACAGTGAGTGAGAAATTTAAGGGAAAACCGAGCTCTTTTGGGTCTTGGATTTTGTTAAATTGGGGAGGGGGGCAAGGGTATCACCCATAATTTCATCACAAATTTTCTGCTTAGGTCTCGCAACCTTTATCAAAATAATGTCTGTTTTGTGTTATGTTAACAATGTAGTGTATGATAGCATGGAGTGAATATTTTGCACATGTGAACTTCATATTTTGTATATGCTGACTTTGACAGCTGGCATTAGAAAAAGACCCCTTATTTTCTTAACAAAAAAAGCTAAATAAAAAATCAGCTAAAATTATTATAGGGATGGTTATGACTTGAGGTAGTTTACTGGGTATGGGTTACGAACAGACAAAACTAAACAAACTGTTTTTACTGTTTCAGCGGGTCCTTGTGCTGGTGGCCTTCGACGTTGACGCTTTGTGTGCCTGCAAAATTCTTCAGGTTTGTCACTTCACTGTACTGTAAATGCAGAAATTTTCACGGTGATCTTATTTTCACGGAATTTGCGATGATCTCTAAACCGCAAATTCAAAAGCACTGCGAATATTTTTTTGTCTTCCATTGTACTACAGAATTGCTTCAACCACGAATCTAAATCCCCGCAAAAAGGTCCGTTTTTCTCCTACTGCAAAATGTATCTACCGCAAAATTGAATGCATTTACAGTACATCATTTGTTTTTTGTTGCTTCACTTGAGGGCAGTTTCAAGGTGCCAAAAGTTGCGTTGTCGGAAACAGATTTTGAGCTGCTTAGACTCAAGTTAGAGGTCTGAGCGCTGGTCAGACACCATCATTGTTGTTGTTGTTGTTGTCATCTTAGAGTAGAAATAAGCCCAGCCTGTGTTCCTTGTTGCAGTACCTGTTCCAGTGTGACCATGTGCAGTACACCATTGTACCCATCTCAGGCAGGCAGGAGCTCGAGACAGCCTTTCTGGAGCACTCTGAACAGGTGAGACCTATCTACCTACCTACGTACCTATCCTCTTTGCCCTGGGGGGAGATAAGGCCTCAACTTCTCTCTTCCATCTGGGTCTGTCCTGCGCTCACTTTTATGCTGCTTGCCAGGAAAGTCCCATGCATGGACGCCAGGTCGTCTCCAGGTGGTTCTAGGTCTTCCCCTGTTTCTTTCCCATCTGGTTTCCAGTCTAAGGCGACTTTGGGTATCCTGTCGTCTGTCGTCGTAAGTACGTGGCCAAGCCACTTCAGCCTACTGTTGGTTATTTCAGTTGACAGATGCTTACACCCAATTCTATTGTGTAGTTCGTTGTTCAAATTTATTTCTGAAGATTTTTTCAATCGTTTTTGTCCTGTTCTACTCCTATCTAGTTGAAATATGTTGTCATGATCAACTGTGGAGGGAACATCAACATCCTAGAGACACTGCAGCCAGCTGAGCATGTCATATTCTTCATAGCTGACAGGTAGGAACACTTCTTTATTTGCAAAATTATTTATTTTGTTATTTAAAAGGGTAGTTCTTCTAATGGCTAAGATATTATTAGAAGATGGTGCTATGTCTCCCATTATTGCCTAAATGATAACAGTTTTTAACAATAACGAATAAAAGAAAAATATGGAAAGCCAACATTTGCAAGGAAATGCAGGATATTTCACATCAAAACAATATATTTCTCCCATAGACAGAGGAGTGAAATATGAAAATATTGACCTGGTGATAGTAAACACCGTAAGTCTTTTGTGCATGTAGATGCACTGAAAACTTTTGCACTTGTGAATGGCATGTTGATTGATATCAGCAGATACACAATTACTTGAAACAATAAATTATTCAATATTGAATAAGGCACAAAAGGTAAGCCAAGAATGGGACATAAAGTGTGACTCATCTCCCATACTCCACAGCATAATTGTTATTTTGTAGGGCAAAGGCAGCTATATTGGACATATATATAGAGCCAGGGAGACCTTCACTTTGCCCTTACGTACAAAAAATTGTGTGAGTTGTCATGAAATGTGTAGATGTTTTCGTTTAATGAGCACTACTGTATTAATAACAAACTGTTGCTTTTTGTAGCCACAGACCAGTAGATCTGGTGAATGTTTACAACGATGATCAGGTAAGTTTTCATTTCAGTTTGGCAAAAACCTACCTGTAACCAACATTTTCTTGTTTGACACATTCATGCTATTATTTACTGTATTATCTGGTGATTTCATCCACTTTGAGGGCAATCAATAACTGCCACCCTACACCATTTCAGGTTAAACTGCTGATGAACACAACTGATGAATTCAGCATTCCAGCCTATGATGATCTCTTCAGGGATGATGAGGTAACATCTATATATTCTTGTGTGTGTGTGTGTATGTGGGGGTGTGCGTGTGGGGGTGTGGACATGCATGTGTGCGTGTGTATGCCTGTGCGTGCGTGCGTGTATGTAATGAATTTGCTTTACTAGTATTTGACTGATCTGTCTGAGAGTTAATATTCTATTACTAAAAAATTATGTAAGTTTTGGAGCACTTACAGTTGTCCTGGTGCAGGTACAACTTGTTTGGTGCAGATAATTTTGAATATTACCTACACTAGTACAGGTATCCTGACAAGTAATTTGAACCCTGGACTCCCATGTATGTTTACCTTTGTTTGCATTTTCCCAGTCTGATGATGACTCAGGAAACGAAAGTGACAGCTCTGCACCATCTGGGAAGAGAAGACGCTTTGATGAGGTTAGAAGTTTCATCTTTTTTTTTTAACTGCTCTTTAAATAAAAATTTATTGGCATGAAAGTTTCTCTCAAGACAGTCTTCATTGCTTTAATGCTCTTGGCAAATCCTTAAAATATTGAATACCTTTATTTCTAGGAGGCTCTTGAAAAAAGAAGAGAAAGAAGACTATGGGAGGAGAAAAGGTAAGTTAATAAATCTTCGGTATACTGCATCAAGTTTTGAATTTTTCGATATACTACAGTTGTTGTGATGAATTGCCATGCATTTTTGCTTTGTTTGGTACTTCCCTCATGATTTACAACAATGATTGTTATAGCGGCGACTTTATAGGCTAATTTCTTTGTGATTTTTCCTATCTTTTAAAATATTTTTGTACTTTCTTTACGTCCTGTAGGAAACAGATACTACTTGACTATGAAGAGTTCTCAACATATGGAACATCAGTGAGTAAATAACTTAGCACCCTTCACTTTCTTATTAAATGTTTTAAGGGCTCAGGGCTTTTTTGTGTGTGTAAGTAATCTTTTTGCAAGTAATCTAAAGAGTGTATTTTGAGACCTGTTATTTGTCCATAAAGATTGTATAGTGATCTGATGAATGCTGTATTGATATACTGTACAAAGAACTTTATAATTTATACTATGTGAGCATTTACCAACCTGATTAAAGTATTCACAGCTGTATTGAGATACATTGTATGTGGTTGATTTTACCATGTTTATTGTTTCCAGAGTGCCATGATTATGTTTG
>LZCU01151743.1:0-10476 GCA_001663935.1 Asymmetron lucayanum | reverse complement strand
TGCGTGCATGTGTGTGCGTGCGTGTTCCGACGCGCTATTTTAAACAACGATATTTTATTTTCAAGGCCTTTCATCTCTTTCTTGATAACCCTTCCCACACATTTTACATGTTGATACCTGTGTATCCTGTTTTGCGACTATCCAATGAAGGACTCCCGAACGCTGTTTTACTCGGCAAGCCACCCACATAATTGTGCAGCAAGATGCCGTATTTGGCAAATCCCCAGGAAGCCCTTACTTCAAACAGTCTTTTATCTGAAGGCGAGGACGTCATTATCACTGTCGAAGTCCAGATCATAGGGAATCCTGACGCACACACTCACCTTTGCACTATTCTCGTTGCCTCCCTTGACGCAGTGATTACAGCTAATTACGCTTAATATAAAAGTGAGAGGATCTCTGTATAAACCTGTATCTGTATGAAAAATGCTGACATCTAGGGGGTCTTTCGGTAGAATGCAAAAGGTGTTGTATCCAGGGAAGGGCGGGGGTGATCGCAAGACTTAGTTAGGCAAAAACTGAACCACGTGATCGCTGTGTTTTGCTTCCATCGTTTGATACGTAGCTACGACATCGACGTTCGGGGGTTACAATACCTATATTATGTTTCAGAGGTACCAACTTATGACAAATCAGCACAAAATTATGTTTTAAATGTCATAATGGTTATTGATCCCAAAACAGTACTATCACCAAGGTGACTTCGAACACACACATCAAGGAGGAAAAACACTGTTGTTTTCATTAATGGACTTTAACAGGACATTGGACTTTTTAACGTAGTAGTTAAGATCAGCTCGCACGATTGAGCGGGATGTCTTCAAAGGAGCAAATAGGAAAAGAGAGGCTGATGTACCACCAGCCATATGTTCCTGAGCTGGAAATCAAGATCAGGACCATTATTACAGTCGGTAAGGTTGTTTCACTTGTGATGATCAACATAGGGGTATTAGATTGAGCTTCTGTTGACAATGCAATCAAATTGTTACAGATTATGGATGGAGGGCCCCGCTGTTTGAGATAAAAAGAGGTTGTGATTTTCTAGTACAGTCAGTCTGACTACTGGTGGGTCATTTGCTTATGACAGCCTATATAGAACACAGACGAAGTTCAACACATTGAGCCATATGACCCACAGATATACCGAGTATTGTACTGGCTTGTGTCATATGCATCAGCGATTCATCCAGAGGAGGCCTTATGAATAACAGACGTCGGGTTACGTTGTGAACAATTGATCGGCACCTACTTTTCTCTCTGCTCTTCTAACTGCTCCAGTTCTTCTTGCCTTTTTAGTACCGTCTCCAGCGTCTGGATCTCTTCGGCTGTTAAGGCCGACAGGTCCGGCATGGGTGGCGAGTTCGGCACGGTGGACGGCGCGGCGGTGGACGCAGACTGCTCCCGGGGCGCCGACCACTTCAGCACCCGGTGAATCATCCCTGCGCTAGAGTGGACACCGCGTCATGATCATAATCTTTGAAATAGGAAATACCCTGTTGTACTATACGTTTCGCATGAACGGACACGCAAGTAGATTTGGCTATGGCATGACACCGATTTGACCAGAAAAGCACGGGTTTTGAGTGAAAGCTGCTGAACATGACTTTAGGACAGCCACCCAGTACGCAAGTGGACTGGAGGGGAGAATCGCGAGGGAACGGAAGTAGGAAAGACCTGGTGACGCACGACTTGTGGGGAACTGCGCACAGGCATACCTGGCTCGCAAGGATCCGGCAACAGTACCGAAGCACGCATCGGGGAATATACCGGGATATTAAAAGCATCGCCCTGTTCAGGAAATTTCAGTGAAATTCAATAAATATTTACCTATGGATTGGACGGTGCGCACGACACGTCTGCTATCCCAGACAACTCAATGATTGTGAAATATTTTAATAACCACCGCGACAATCAAAACGGTAATTTTCCAATCGTGTACTTGATACTAGAGGTTAATAACTGCCACAATATGAGCAAGAGAAGTAAGGGTTGTAAATGCTACATCTGTCAGGAAATGAGGATCTTACAAAACATAATATACACAAATCTTCGTCGCCAGCATAGTCCGAACATAATCAAATGAATGCACTCTTTTCACTGCCATTCACAAATTTCTGCATACATAGTATCAGAAAAGACTGACTTGTACGTGAATTATACTAAAACACTGGAGACGAGTTGGGTACTAGGGTACATGTTGGATATTATTGCACATAGAAGGTACATTCAGAATTCCACGGTATACACCGTCGATCTCTACTATAGGTGCCCCTACCTGTCCTCCGTGCATTGTTCCCTTCTTCCAACAATCTGTTGGGTTGTCGAACACATCTTTCAACACAGTGCATACACGTGAGAATTTCTTACTCCCTCCCTCCTCCCAGAACACGCCGCATTAACTGTGTAATCGCTCTATACCCACAACGGAAATACCCCTGTGTTTAACACTTATATAAACGGTATGCATGGACTGTTCCTTTTGATAAATGTAACAACAGTAATCAAATTAAACAAACTAAATCAACTAAAAGATACACAGGAAGCAAAACGCATGATATGTAAAGGTTGCCACAACAAACCTTTTACACCGCATGTGCGACCACCAGCCGACCAAAGCGGACACTAACCACTCGCGAGCAGCACAGACACCACTGGCCTCAGGCGCCGCGTGTGTTTACGCTACCTTTATATACACCGCATGTGAGCATTGCGTCGTCTACTACGCTGGCGGAAGTTGGGCTGACGACATGCTGACGCGCTTACGCGTCAATCGGCTTGATGAGACAAAACAGCAGGGCTCAAGGATATCTGGCGGAATAGGAGCTTTCTGGGACACACCTGAGGCCGTCTGCGGCAAGCGGAGAAGCGGAACACGCGGATCCTTTGAACGACGAAGGCCTTACGGTAATACGTGGGTATCACCACATCCGACCTCTTTCAGTTTGACACGAAGATACAAATGTAATGTAATTAAATACGTGTTGATTTCCGGTCCACTGACTGTAACAAGAGGATTGTATTTTCGTGTTATCTTAGTTTTTGTTTCTTGCGACCCTGCAGTTCGATTGATAGGAATTAAACACGTACGTGGGAGAGGAGCAGCATTCATGCTTACGTCACTAGAGACAATCATCTATAGGTTGTAACAATACAAAGCAAAATGTCAATGAAAGCTATTCAATATAAACAGGTCTCATCAGGCAATGGAGCTTTTGAATGAGTAACGTATACGTTTTTTCAAGTGTTCCCATGGAAACGCAGAACAACCAATGCGCTATCTTCTTCCTGTGCGTCAGTGGGTGCCCTTCAGTTCTTTGTGCTTCCTCTGGTGCTTCTGGATTCATCAAGAACGTTTCATGGTTCGACACAATGTACTTCATACGTCACGAAACCCGCGGTTTACTCACAAGAACCTGAACTCAACAGGATCTGAAGTGCAGGATGACGTGTAAAACCAGGTGAAAACATTACATCATGTTAGATCCTAAACTAAACGTAACCCTTCCCTTGGCATATTGCAAAAAGAGTGATATTCTACGACAGTTAGGCCTTTGTCAAATTAAACAACATGAGACTGTTTTTTCCTTGGTGAGAGGCACGGATTCTCAACCTCGCCCCCTCAATCTATCACCGCCATGTGTAGTAATTCAATACCACGAATGGGTCAAAATGGAAAATCCCTCATGTACTATTCAGACGTACTCTGATAGGCAGCCAAAAGTTATTGTACAGATTTTCAGCGATCCTTCTAATTGGCAAGATTGCCGCACTGAGTCCGCTTCAAGACTATCAATGGGCAGTCACGCATCAAAGCCCTTCCTGAAACTGCCAATGAAGTGTCCCTAAGGTGGAGTTAGTTATTTGTCGCAGGAAGAGGTCCAGGCATATTGTATTTCCCTATATAAAGTTGTTAACACTACACACCAAGTAAATGCGTTTCTTGGAAACCCGGCTGTTGCCCTACTTAAATTGTACCCTAGGTTTTCCGCGTTGAGTTACAACTTACAGCAGCCACCCCTATTCTGATAGGGGTGGCTGCTGTAACTCAACGCGGAAAACATCGGAGGCGAACATCGGTGTCCTGCAATTGTAATGTTATTGGACTGTTTTGGGAAAAAGTATCGCAAGTTTGGGCTACCTGGACAATCCGCGAGCGACATTTCGGGCTATTTTAATTCTTTAGGGTTTGATTGTCCACCCATGTGATTCCTTCAGTTTAAGAGTGCGACGGGTGTATGTCTGTCCTGCTGGGGAACTACATGACAAGCCTACTGCAAAATTCGCCTCATTCAGTGTGTGAAAATTTCATGACCAAATACCCCATGTATAAGCACTGTAAACTGAACTGCGGAGTGAGAATTATTCAGTTGATGTCAGCAAACAGAGATATTGTTAGAATGAGATAACAACATGCAGGCGTGTTTGACAATTGTACTTTCAACATATGGATCCGTTGGTAAGGATCTTATCATTTTTTAGGATGTCCCAAAAAGGGTACCTCAACTTCTGAAAGTTATTATTAACAACTCGTAAAGCATATCACCATGAAAAGATTTCATCTCGTGAAACCAATATGCTTACCACTGATAGCCTGATGGCATTCCTCCTGTCATTCAGCACAGAGCATATTTGATTTAAACATTGGTATGTCCAATACATTTCATCCAGCATTGTTCTTCTGTATATCCCTGTAACTGTCATAAGACTAGTATAAAACCAAGCCTTCCAGTTTCACCCGGTGTTCGCTTTCGTTCAAGTAAGACTTCTGCCTTCTACGCCGATCAAGCAGGTTCAACCTTAAGCAAGCTATTCTCGTCCCTTATGTAATGTGCTAATAACGAAATATCGCGCGCCACCCACACAAGACAAAGCATGTAATATTCGCCTTGTTTGGCCAAGAAGGCATGTGGCAGAGCGCGCAAGTTCCTCCAGCAGGCTCGCCCACGAGGAAGTCCGGAGTCTTCATACAAACTGGTCGACGTAGTACGGTAGCGATACACACAATGATGTCAAAGCCGGTCTTGGACTGAATGAAATCAAATTAAAGCAACCTGGTAGAAGAAAATGACACATCATGCTATTTCTTAGAAGCAAGATAGTAAGATTGATTGCCTTGCAGCTACGGATCATCATCATCTATCGGCTAACAGCCGGGCCCAAGCCAGCACATACATCGCAACTACGGATAGTGATGGATAGAAGGGTAGAAATCCTTGAAGAAAGGCACTTTTCCATTTTAAGAGTAAGCTTTAACAGCATGTGTAGGCAACATGTTGATATTTATTCATTGTGTGAGTATCGCCCCTTCGTGAATTTTAATGCCCCAGTGACAACGGAAACTAAGCTGCACTCCTACCTACAATTTGCAAACGACTAAGGTTAGCAAAGACCTGGTAAGAATAGGGGATCACCAGAAAGCCGAGGATATGAGAGCATGCCTTGTGAACCATAACTGTCTCAAGATAATTAATATTTTAAGAGCTGAACTGTTTCTTACCTGGAAATATACATCCGTATTGCGGGAACTGCGGCCATTGTGAAGACAACCTGTCAACTTTGTCCTCGTTACAGTAAAATCTGGGAGAGCGAGGCAGACATCACGTAACGTCTGAGACTAGACACACCAATGAAATGAAGTTGGTCTGATGGCCAATTCAGACGTTAATGATATAAGACCAACCAGGGCACGAGCTTGTTCAGCGCACGTGAGTTCTGTCCGTTCTTGAGTACTCACGGTCATCAAAAGACTCGTAATTTACAGAAAAAGGGATACCTATAATGGAGGTAATGATGGAGTCGTCCTATGGGGTACTCTTCTGTAACGTAACGTTACGCCATCTCATTTAAGAATAAATGTTACATGATCGAAAAGTGCTTTTAAGGACCAGACGAGTTTTAATCATGAAAAGTGTCGTTTTACCATGCTTGTGTATTCACATAGTCATGATACATATATATCACATACAGTACACATTATGGATATAAGGATTTCTTCTGTCACAACCAAATAGTTCTCACCTGCTAACGTTTCGATGTGTATCACGAACGCCCTGCCGACTTGGCCACCGTGCCACCCGTTTTGGTTGTGGTTCTAAAAATCATGATGGCCCGCAGATTCGTTTTATCCTGTTTCTTCGCTGGTCTGTTTTGTATGCTGTCGTGGTATGATAATTATATCAGTCACCAATAATTGCGGTGCAGAGAAATTTTAGATACATCAGCAAGATGTTATTGTACATGTTCTTAAACCAGCTGGTTGAAGCCTTCAGCTGATAACCGCGATGGTAAACGAGGCTAGAAATTTATTTTGGGGAATAGGTGCGCACAGGTGCACCAACCTAAAGAATTAGGTGCAAAGAAAATATTTGAAGGTGACATATAAAGTAAAGTAGAATTCAAGCAAAACCTAATTACAGACCTAATTGCCTCCCCACACAGATTGAATCCGGAATTCTCTTGTTAACTTCAAAAGTTTAAGGAAGGGATACAAGAAAGGTTTCATTACGTTTCTTCTTCTTCCATCACCGCGTGTCAGCTTGGCTGAGGCGGGCCGTCACTGCATTACGTTTAATGACACTTAAATGTCGGGAATGTTGTATACCAGTGTATAAGAGCACCTTCACGTATGTAACACTGCACTAATCTCTAGGTACATGGGTGTACCCACAGTCAAAACTTATAGGCGCACAGCTCCAATTTTGGGTGCACAAAAATGCATATGCATACAGTATTTCTAGCCCTATACAACTAGTACCAGGAATCCTTCCAAGCACCCAAAAAAATTATGGACGGCAGGTTTTGCTTGGGTCGGGGGGCCAACGGAAATACACCTTTTTTGTTGTTTTGTTTTTTACGTGAGACCTAGATGAATTGTGATCATAGATGGGTATATTAAAAAGGATCGATACTCGTTCAGCACGCAAATACACGATTCAATAATAACACGTGCCTCATGCTAAGTACACGTGAATAATAGCTGAGATAGTATGTGATCCTGAGAGGCTCTCCACAGATCCTTCCGCCTGTTTGAAGGCGTCAATTAGAGTGCTTAGCTAGACGGTTCTAGGGTAATTCTAGGCCTACTTGACTGATATTACGCAAAAGAGGGTATGTGAACAACCTTTTAATTTTCTGAGTCACTCTTTAATTGAGTAACTCTGGCACTTAGTTTGTTATTACTCCATTGAAGCAGATGAACAAAGATCGTGCATTGGTAACTGCCTAAAACTTAACCCTGTGTCAAAATAGGGCTAACTCGAGTTCCATAACCACATACCTTCATCAAATAATTAATGTCTCATTACAACGGACATGGTGCCATAATCGCATAATTCATGTTTATTTGTATCTATCAGCCTGGGGTTGCATATTTGATGGGTAGGAAACCTCTACCTTTTTTGCCACTAAGGTGTTGTAACATGTTGTCATAGGGAACCTCAGTTACATAATATACTTATTTTAATCTACCCTTCCAACGTGTCGGACAAAAAGACCCACGACTGATGTTAACGACGGCATTGTAGCCGTGCGACTGGCACAGCTGGTGCAAGGACGGGGTATGTTTACCCACTCAGTGATCATGATTACCGTTACTGGTTCTAATGATAAAGTCCTCAGACAGGGTAGACCATTAGGATAATTATGTTGATGAAATTACTTTGTCTCCTGCTTATCACTCGTCGTTGTTCGCCTCTGGGTAATAGCTGATTTTAGATCCGAATGTGTTCGTAAAGCCCCCTAGAATGGAATTTCTTACCCTATTTTGTGTTTTTACCTCCGAGGTTGCACACAAAGGTCAAGAAGTTTTGCATCAATATTTTTTTTAATCCTAAGTTGTCGATGATGTGACGTTGTAGGGAACCTATGTCAAAACCGTATTTTTTCTGTACATTCCATACTGGCATATTTCAGCTTGCGATCCGTGTGGACCACAATCCTTCTTTAGTATCTTCAAATAAATAGATCACTGGAATAGTACAAGCAGTCTTAGAAAAATTAAAATTAGGTTTTGTTATATCAAAAATGCATTAAAGCCACACCACCGTGAGGTACAATCGGACTCACAGTAACCAATGTCCAAAACGCTCTGCATGGCCCCATAAAACATTATGTTTCAATGAGTCGGCAAATAACGTTGACCGAGTAATAAGCTTCTTTCTTTGCTTTGTCGTTTGCTGTGTACACTTCAATACAAATGTACAAGTGCACAGCCGGCAAACCCATTCTATTCTATTATAATCTATCAACACAATAAAACTGACGACGAAAAGGCTGCTAATGCTACGATTCAAATTAACCATGATTATAGAAAGAGATAGTTCGTGTAAATGTTACATATGTAAAGCTTTGACTTTTGACCTTTAGTTGTTGTTGTTTTCTTTTAGATATTGCTGTATCCACGTGAAATACATGTCGTTTCTACAATAGCGGAGTACCCGTGTAATATTCATTTGGACAAGACTAATCTTGCGGGGGAGCATCCTGCTATAAGCTTCGGGACGTTACGTATAGCACACTCAATGTCCGAAACTGCGGACGGCGGGGAGAGGAGGAAACAGATCTGCGAAGAGACATTACCTGTCTCAATACGCATTTAACAGAGACATTGTCAGCATGGGACTGCACTCAAGCTGTGGAAAAGTGCGTCATTACTGCCACACAACAATGCGAACGTATTAACGTGCACAACAGGACGCGGACCATAATGATTATGTTGACTACATACAAAGAAAATGCTGCTTGTACAGTAGATTATTGCGCCTGTTCATATTTATGAATTACAATATCAAAGCTACAGGGGGTTTAAACCATCTGTCTAAAGAAATGTGACATTATTTCCTTATCAGTATCACTGAATTTTGAATGTATTTTTGAGGACAGTCCTCTGTGAACAATGCAGGGGCAACAAACATGAAAATAAAATATAAAGTGTACAGTTCTGGTGCAACCAAGGAGGCTATTTCTCTTTTTATTTACCCTGGCACTCTTTCCTTCCCCATACTGAGCAGTAAAAATCTCAATTTGTACGGTTTTAATTGCTGACGTGCACTGAATTTAACTATTCAATACCCACCTCGCGACAATTTTGAATTTATCTATCCAATACCGACCTCGCAACAATTATGACGTGCTTCCTGGCAACAGAGGCTGGAGGCAGCTTGTGTGTTACACTGATCTCATTGCTGATAAAGAAGGCTTGGTGGCAATGCTATAAGTTCCAAGGCTCTGACCAATAATTATCCAAGGGGTATATTTTAACAGCGAAAAGTCTTGCTCGAAGCTTCTTCTAGGTGTATGTATTAGTAAGGCATGATGTGTCAGACTTTGAACATACCGGGAATGGCTATATTTGGGCATATCTTGCCAACTGATGGAAGAAACCTTTATCCATGCAAGATCAGACACTGATGACAACGGCCAAAAGTATCATCACTTCATTACCACAATATACAAATGGATCCGCACCAGAAAATTCTTCGAGCCGATTTCTTAACCCTAAAATTATTCTAGGGGATATATACAAACCATTTATAACAATGTTTTAGCGCAATATGAAAATGGTATTATACAAAAAACATAAGTCGTTAGTTTTTATGGTATGAAAAGCGCGTATTTTGAACGACTTCCGTCCGCCAAAAGTCACCATATCAATTGTTCACAGTGTGCATGTGGTACAAGTAATGTCATGGCTTGTATCATTTTGGGGCCCTAGAAGGGCATACTTCTGCATGTGGCTAGTATACCATCTGGAAACATAGTCCAACAAACCTAATGTCGTGCACCGTTTCTAAGTGCAACGGTGTGCACAAAACGTGTACTTTTTTATTATTACTTAAAGCATTCGATAGCAGTGATAAAAGTAAAACTTTCAAGTAACGCCACAGAAAATAGCGAAATGGCTTTGAATTACAAGTCGTTTGCAGGAACACGAACAAGAAACCTATTTACTATAATGGAGACGGAGGGAATCCGAAGTTGCTGTTCAGTTTGAGGAGACTCTACAATGATATGATATCTACAGGCAGATGTAAACAAACCAAGACAACACACAGAAGAAAGCCGCAAACGTTTCTCGAGAAACACTACACAACAGACTATCTATTTCTTGTAAACAGTTGGTTTAAACGATTGCCTGGCTGAAAAACATCCGGCCTGGATGTCTGAGGATTTTAAGAGCTTCTACTGGGCGTTCAGGCGGAAATACTGCATACAAGAGCAATCTGCTTTGTACGACAGATATGAACTTTTGCCTTATTGGGGAACGTTGCAGAAAGAGTCATCCCGGAGAAAAATGCTTGTCAGTATTCACTATTTTGGTCAACGCATGAATTTTTTTCCTACACCCAAAGGAAAGATTCTACCGACAGTCGTTCGAATTTCATCGCTGAAAACAGATACTCCAATTAAAACAAGAAAAACAGCATCTCAAAACGTGCCTTTAATATCAAAGCTGGAAATGGAATCACAAACTACAGT
>LZCU01151614.1:0-11201 GCA_001663935.1 Asymmetron lucayanum | reverse complement strand
TGGGTTTAGGTCTGCATCCCTACCAGTCGGTAGCTCTTTCAGGGAATCTTTGGAGCAAGAAATGAACTGAAATCTTCTTACCTACAGGTGCATCTGATGACATCATGTAGAGAGAGCAAAAGTTTTGAGTCATGTCTATATGAACAAACAAAACATCATCTTTGATTTCTGACCGTTTATGATGGAAATGTCGTATTACCATCGTCAAGGAGCTAAAAGTTCCCTTTCTACATCAATCACATCAACTTCATACCTCTCTGACTGATTAAAATGCCTTAAGTACTCTATCCCTGTTATGGATATATGGCAAGGGGCTCATCGTAATGAGTATGATGAACATAAATTCTATTTGTAGCTGATCGTATGACCATCCGCAACTGGGTTGCCATAAAAGTTTGTTGGTCTATTTCAGAAAAGTGATGGGCTGTTGTGTCAAACCCATTTCAGGGAAGGAATTGACATCAGCACACAACAGAGGAGCTTTCCACTCATAGGGCAAAGGTTTCATCCTTTAGGAAATGTAGACTGCTTGAAGGGAAAGGGCACTGTAATCTCTTGAACTGTATTTTCCCATGAAGGGAATATGTACAAACTTCAATCATACCCTGGGGAAAAAGGTTCATGTCTACAAAAGAAGGCTTGCACCATTTGAATTAAAGTAACGTCTTGGTACAAACCATGTCGTCGCCAGAAAATCACACTCCGAGCTCAGTAATCTTCATTGATAGCCTAGTTGGAAAATTAATTAGGACATGGATCGGATCTGCTAATGCTGCCAGCTCTCTGGAAACTGCTTGTCGCCACACAAGTTAATTATTCCATACAAATAGCTATTTTATTAATAAGTTGTACATGCATGATCTGCGCAATCTATTTTCCTGAATTATGGATGCAGTGACATTTGGTATTTCAGGCAATAGGGCCATGGAAGATAGCTCAAGTAATTTAGAACTCAATGATTTTGATGAGTTTAATCATACATGATCAAAATGATATGTAATGATTGTGTGTAGGCTATATATCTGCTCAAGCATGTCGGCCAATCTGCTTTCCTGTGTTCTGATCACTTCTAGCTGGAGAGCAGCAAAAATTAGCAATTTTATGAAGTGTCATGGGTTCTTCCATTTATCACAAGGAGCATTCAATTTTTCAATGCTGTGCTTTGGACCCTGAAGTACAAAGGTTAGAAATGCTAGGATTCCTCCTGTGGCTCTTGTATTTTGTTATAATGTCACATCAAAGGCCCAGTGGTGCACTTCAGCACTGAGGTTGTGACAGAGATACCCCCAATAAATTCCTGTTTTGTGTGCTGGCTTGAGTGTATTTGTTTTGTGTGGGAGTTACATTGTATGGTGTATTTGTTTTTGAGTGCTGGTTAGAGTGTATTTGCTTCGTGTGCTGGTAGAGGGTATGAATAAAAAGTCCTTCAACTTGCAGAGGAATGTGGTCTCAAAGTCCAGCAGTCTGTGCACTGCTGTTGACCATGGTAGACTAACACGATTATTGAGAGTGAAATGCACATTTAATCAGCCTGCATGAAATTGGGGGAATTTAGACAGAGGTACCTGCCTGAGTAGTGCTCACTAGTGTGTGATCTATGATATGTGCCAAAGGAGGCTAGAAAGGAGATGGGCATACATGGTTCCTTGTAACTTGAACATCTGCCATCATGTATTCATTACATCTGGCATTGAGTACAAAAGTCATCTTCATTGCTTACATTCCTGTGTCTACATATACTTCATATTGTGTTTCCCACCCTAAATAGGCCATGCTCCAGCCTGGTGTGAAAACACTGGTTAATCAATGTAATTGAATGGTGCTTTAATCTGCCTTTAATTATTTACTGGTGCATTCATGCCCACCATGTCAATAGGGAAATTGGTGTACTAGCATTAACCAAAAGTCCATTTACCAATCCTCCCAAGACACTGGGGGTTTTCATATGTTAATGAGGCCGGCATCACCCTCGGGAGTCGTGTGCAGCTGATACTCTATCTCCATTCCATGGGATAACTTGCTAAGCAATCAAAGACTGAGTTATTAAACTCTGTGCATTTTCTCACAGAAGTTGCCCTGTACCTTAAAACTGCTATTGCATGGCCAGTGGCCCATGACCACTTGAGTTATTGGCTGGTTCCCGCCCCCTTCCCTCCCCTGATGAGCATGCCTGATAGTGACTTCCAATCAGGATCAGTTACAAGGTAATTTAAACTTGGCACCACTCAGTACTGAGCCCTAATGAAATGATGATGGCTGTATCTAGGCATTTCTCTGCTGTCTGCTGGTCAGGCGTGTTCTCATCTGCATGTGCATGAGCCTTTGTACCCTACAGTGGCCACAGAGCAGTGGACCTTTAAATACCAAGGGATTGCCAACTACTGCATATATATTGCAGGGAGGTTGTGTGGTCCCAGTATTGTAGCTCAGCCCTTGAGGAGAGCTGGGTACTGTGTCCTGTGGCTGTTGCACAGCAAGTTTATTGCTCCAGGAAGTAGGACTTGATACTGCTGGTAAGTGTCGGGTTGCTTACAAATCTAATCTCAGCTTGTATGTGTACACAAGTTCCAGTGTGGCAGATTGCAGGTAGGTTTACAAAGATCGAAGAGGAAACAGCAATTCGGAAACTTTTGTCTTTGATGGCAATAGAATTTGTCTACTTCATATGGGATGTCTGATCAGACCAGAGCATTGTAAAATCTGTACGGAGGTAACCTTAGACTTGTTGTTTTGTCATGTTGACTGTTGTACTCATTTTCTGGCAACACTGGAATGTATCTTTTGTATAAAGTGGACTCTGAACTTTAGACTTGACATAAGTTTATCTTTTTCTAGTTACTGGAATTTAGCTTTCTTGTACTTAATTTTCCATGAGAATTTTCATGCTAATCTCCAGTTTTGAAACTCCAGGTTTTACTGCACTGAAACAAGGCCTTTTTCCCTTGGAAGTTGGAGGTACAAGGATGTGCTTGTTATCATCCTTAGCATCTGTATTTGGCCTTCCCGAACGGGCATGAATATTGCATACTTCCACGTTTTCCATCAGAAATTCCCCTGCTTTGTTGCCAGCTGTTAGCTTCAATGACGTAGAATAAAGCCTCATAATGATTCGTGCCTCTTTATCCTGATGAAAAATTTATATACCCCAACTGCTTCATGCCGGCTGAGCTGGCTGTTAGGGTACCATATGCCCAGTGACTGATAAAGTCCCTTCCAAGAGGGAGCCACATGTATCTTAAGTAAATACCAGAACCAAATTATCAATGATGAAATTCCAAGAACCCCTGAACGATACAAAGTCGCAGCCACTTCCTTTGAAGAGGTGTGAAAGCAATCATGCACGGCTCTGCTTAATTGCGAGCAACTCTAAAATGTTTACAGCAACCATTAAACAGCAGTTGCTGTTGCCATTAAGGTAGAATTGGTCATCAATTGCTCATACAGTAAAGGTAACTATGAAAATGGAGTGAGTCTCTGTTATATTGCTTGTACCAGCCATTATGGGAAATTTCTCATAGTTTAAGTGAAAAAGTAAGATGATGAAAATTTTAAGAGGCAGTTGTTTCGATTATTTATGTGACCTCCAACTGACAGAAAGGTTTATAATTAAGACTTTGATGGAAGAGCTGTGTTATTATGGGAAGCCATTGTCTTTTGAAATTTGATTGATTTTCGTTAATACTACATACTGTGCTTGCCAGGATGCTGTGTAATATTTAATAAACCCAGCATTGATATTTACAGTAAACAACAACTCCACAAAATTGACAATGTGCTGTTGGAAATGTAACGTGTGGCATAGAATACCAAGAAGCTGGTGCCAATAAATAACAGTAATGGTGAAGAATGCATCTAAATCTCTGGCCTTGTTGGCCTCGTAGTCTATAAAGTCCTGGGTAGTGGGCATCGCCGGCCAGGCTTTGGGCCCAAGTGGTGCCTCCATTGATCACTCCCATTAAAGTGTCATATGTTACATGATCTCCCTATTATCAATTTATAGCACTTTCTGTGGCAAGCTACCACACCACTAGCTGTGAGACATTGGCATGTGTTCTCTGTTTTCACAGAGTTAATGTTGTCAATGAGAAAGGATCAAGGCCATGCCAGTTATTACAGACATGGCTAGCTACGTCATCACTGATCGATTTAATCGCTGGTGCATCTGCTACATGGAAACTGAGACCGCAAGAATGCCTGGTATCTTGGCCCCAAAACAAACCAGCAGTAGTATCCCTCAGAAGTGGGACTAGATCCTGTGAACTGCTTACATTGAGCCGGTTTGTGGAGGTGGGAATATTAGGAATAACTAAATTGGTACAAGACGATCATATATAGCACTTCAGGGCCAGCTCCATTACCACTGGTCAGCGGTGAGTAGGTGAAATTTTTTGTGGGTTTCGTTTTATTGCAGGCCGGCGCTAATGGCACCAAGCGACCTATTACCACAATGCTGATTTGAGTCTACATGGTAGCTGTTTGTTATCATGTGTCACACACGCCGGCAACACGTTCAATATTTCACATGTCCGCTTTTTTAATGCCTGATTATATTTGTTCACTTTATCTCCCACTTAATGACTTTCTGGCAGTGATCATAATTGGGAAGTCAAAAACAAGTAGTAGGCCATGTTCAAGCTATGGACCAAACAGGTTTGTAATCTACAGAGAGTTAGCTGTCTATTAGGCCTGAGGGGATCAGGAAATGTCAGAGTTGAGGCACAGCAGCTCCTCATAAACGTGTATGAAGTACCGCCGGAAGGTACGGTCTTCATTATTTACTGGGATTTCCCCAGCTGCACAACTGTTCAGCTGTCTAACGGCTCCTGACAGACATCCAAGAAACCGCATTCTGACAGGATAAGCTTGATTATGTGCAATTCATAGAGAGAAAAATGGCCGTTGTGACGGATGGATCCCTCCTCACAGAGAAGCAGATCCAAAAGTTAGAGATTGCTTGTACTTGAGCGTAGTTTGCATTTTCCATGTGGAGTTAGATGGCTCATTGGAGTATAAATCTCCCTGGCCACCTTTGCTCCGATCCCTTACCAAGGCTGAAATATACTGTTTTCAGAGGCAGATGCTGGGGTCAACTAATTAAGAGGTTGTTTCCATTGATGTTTCTATTACCAAGAGAAATCAATTAAAAGTCCCAATTATGCTGCTGCTGGGCTATAGTTTGAGCACAGGAAGGGTTCCTAGCCTCAAGCTGGCCTGTTGTACCTTTCCTCGCTGCATGAAGCTCCTGTTTTCAAATTGCAGTAAACGTCAGTTTGAAATAAATGAGGGAGCCAAAAATTAGGTCATCATCCTTGTATAGATGCTACAGCTGTGATTTCAGTGACATTTACGGTAATTACATTTGAGACAAAGCTGCATGGTATAATTCCAACCACTCCGCTCTTTTGGTGAGATCCAGCCATTGGAACATTCTTAATCTTTTTTTGACACATGCTGTAGAGTTTCAGGATGCCTTCCCAAAATCTACTCCAAAAGGAGCCGGTTGCCGTTATAAACAGCCCATCATGGGTCTTGGGCCGGCGACGTTTCTGGGATTAGTGATTGAGATGGTGCTGAGATGCTGCATTGCAAGCCACACATTACATTCGCCCTTTTGGTTGCAAATTGATGCCGGACTAGTGTACCTGTATATTGGATGGCCACCTCTATTTAAATGATAAAATGAGCACTTCTGGACGCAATGGTCCATTGAATGTAGCATTTGCAGTTGATCTGTGCTCGGGGTGATGATCCGGTCTTGTTTTGCAGATTGCATGCTTTCATTCCAAATGTGTCTGTCGTGGATTCTCCCTTTTTGATCAGTGCGATCATTTATCTTGATTCTGTTTACGCTCTGCCAGGGTATTGATCCTTGGGCACCCAATTGTATCGTGTCGCTTTATTGCTTCATTGCCATAAGAAAGGGAAAGGGATGAGTAGTCTTTATATAGTTCTTGTGATGGACTCTTGAGCCTCTCTATGGCATATAAGCCGTAGCGCTGCTGCATTCGCACCATTGTGCACCGGCAATATTCCAGGCTTACAGGGTTGGTCAGGTAGGGTGGTAGGCTTGCACTGCGGCTGTATTCTGTGGGCCATGTTTTATGTTGTATTTTTCTTTGACACGTTTTGTTCATTAATAGATTATTGGTGGGATGTATGCTGTGATAGTTGTGATAATGACATGCTACATGGATGACATACCAGGCAATTTCTTTGGTTACCATTCAAGTGTGGGTTATCGCCTCAGTCGAAGATACCTGTTCTGATAGCGCTTGTGTGCCAGTGCTAGTTTACAAGCCCATGTAATGACTTAAGCAGTCTTTTTCATACCAACCATTTGTTCCATGTTGGATGTTTACGGTTCTTGTTAGTTACCCTGCTGTCTGCTTATCTCTCGACAGCGCCATAGAATAGGCTGGGTTGTTTTTGTATTGCCGTGCTTTGCTCACTGGTGCCTGCCTGACTATGCACTCCCATGTAGTATTATCACAGGCAAGGAGATTGGTATGCAGATACAAGTATAGTAATATTGTATTGATCTCCTGTAAGCCAGTGTAAGAGATGCAGCGGCAGTTAACATTTGTGCCCAAGGTTTTAGTGTGGCTTGTCGTGACGGCTTATTAATACCTATGCCCTCCTTGTGAAGTGGGTTGCTGCCAGAATTTCTGAATAGGGCAGAAATTGCCTGGTGACAATGTATTGAAGTAATCCCACAGCTCGCTGCTGTCTAAAATGCATCAGAGTTTTAATTCATCACTAGCTTGTAATGGAAGCGCATTTGATTGATATGGAACATCAAGCATTTCTCAATCGCAACAAATTATTTCTTCCAAAATCTTTTAATTCTGATCTGGCCAATTCTCTTATCAGATTTAAAGCGTTGGCATTAATTAATTTAATGAGTTCCCGTTACATGTTATTTCCCCTGGCTCTCCTGAGGCCCCACCAGCATAGCATTAGTGTCCGAATGCTGAAGTGTGAATGTGCAGTTACAAATTAAATGTTGTGTTTTGCATGGCGATATAACGACACAATATTAGGCTTACCAGCAGAAGAATTAAAAGATAATTACTTGTGTCTGAATCAATTGCTGGCGCCTATCTCAGAGGGGCTTCAATCTTCTTGCCCCATATTCCCATTCAGCCTTCCTACATATTACTTCTCTACTTTGGGTATTTAGCATTATCTTGTGACACGTCACTCCCGCATTCATCACGGAGCGGAATCACCCACTAATGACAAGGCAGATTTAGTATCGTGGCTCATCCCGTCAGAGTACTGTCGCATGTAGCCTGGCAGCTGACGGTACACTTCACTCTTGTTCTTTGCCTTCTGCTAGATGCCTACTATAGAATACAAGCTATTGCTCTGTGCATTACTTATGCCTTATTGAGTTATTGTACTCATGTTGTAAATTTTCTGAAGATCAGCATTTTTTCATTTGTATATGAGGTCTACAAGAACTGAAGTTATCCTGGTGATGATTTCAAGTGAACACAGCAAGATATTGTTATTTTGCTGAGAACATGAATAACATCTGTCAAGTTAATCTTGACTGTCGTTCAAAAGAGATAGTGTTTTATGGTGTTCCTGACTCCTTTGCACTCTTTGTCCTCTCCAGACTTCAGTGGACGATGACAAGTCAGCAGGACCTGTACATCGACTCCACTGCTGTGAAGAAGGAGCCCCTCAGCCCCGCCCACAACGGGATGCTCACCAGCGACATTGTCAGTGCCACGACCGAGGCACACCACAACTACGCCCGCACAGTTATACCAAACGGAACTGAATACCACCATCAGGAGAATGGACACCACATGCAGAATGGTCACAACTCTTCAGATGAAGAGAATAGGTATGACTCGAACTCCTCCAGTGAGATACTTACAAATGGTACGACAGAAGACCGAATGATGAAGTGCGAGTACATGCTGCACTCGTTACCCAAGCGGCTATGTCTCGTATGTGGCGACGTTGCATCCGGGTTTCATTATGGAGTGGCATCGTGTGAGGCCTGCAAAGCTTTCTTCAAGAGGACAATACAAGGCAAGTCTCTATCATCGCTTCCTACACATTCACATGAATCAACAGAATGAAAAGACTAAATTAATAATATGGCCAGTTAAACTGCAATTTAATGAACCATTGTTTTGTTTTGTTTATTGTTCCTGTTGTATAGCTTCCACTTTAACCAGTAAATCATATTTGGTGGTAAATATGTAGCATACTAGGTCTACAGTTGACCATACACATAGCAAGCCTGGTTTGTTACTTGGGAACTGAAGAAGACGTATTTACAATATGGCAATTAAGAAAGTTTTATTTTATGTTAGAATGATTATGTAATCTACGAGTTACAGATGTGTAGAACAGTGACTTTGTTTTTGCTAGATCCACAAGCATTATGACATTATAAAACATGCAGAAAGAGGGAAATGATTCGCCAAAATCTTTTTCAGATCAATATCTCCAATTGTTAGATGTTAAAACAGTGTAAACATGTTTTTCCTTGCTTCGACATGCCAGGGCCTTTCGACTGTGCGCAATTTTTAGCCTTCCTATTTCCCCACCATATAACTTCCTAATCCTCTTGCAGGCAACATCGAGTACAGCTGTCCTGCCACAAACGAGTGCGAGATTACCAAGCGGCGCCGCAAATCCTGTCAAGCCTGCCGCTTCACCAAATGTCTCAAAGTTGGCATGCTCAAAGAAGGTAAAAATTCACTCCTAACAAAGTCCACCACTGCACTTGGAAGTCTCTTAGTAGGCTTCCTCGCACATAGTACAAGTCATTTTGCACACACCACAGCGCCAGACCAATCATCCCCAGTCTCAGTCTGCCTCCGCAGCACCTACCAAAAATCCTCTCCAGTAGGATATGTAATGGCCGCAGCATATTCAATAATTTTCCACTTGATCAGACTGTTGCACATGCAGTTACTTGTCCTCCATGCATAAACATGCCAGTGTTTTGGCTCGGCTACACGGAGGGAAAAGATGTGTTGTGGTGCTGAAGGCTGAATCTCTCTATAATTGCTTGTAATCGGGTTTGGGAACATTTACATCTGTGAGGCTGTTTTTTGCTAATTGAAACACCACTTGGTAACCGGTAGCTCATCATCCCTAAATCCCCAGGACCTTGGTGTACTGACCATGCCGTATGAACCTCAATTTTGTCCCTTATTCTCGTTAACTGCTTTCCATCATGGTGTGTTCTACATGTGAAATGCCATTACCGTACGATAAAAAGGGCTGCGCAGCCGGGCTTACATTACCGAGGACTTCGCTCTACTGTTGGCGCCAAAATAACAGGTCTTGTAAACTTTTCCATCTCAGCCTCTCCAGCATAATCCCAGTAGGCCAAAAAATTGTTTTTGTAGTTTTAAATGAATTATTCTGCCCCCAATAATTTCATTTTCTGGCAACGAGGCTAGTTCAACATTACCAATGCTTTACACATTATTGACAAATTCTAACAAACCAGATGTCTCCATTATGAGGGGTCTGTACAGGTTAATACATAATAGATTCATGCAGTATAGGAAGTGCTTTTAATACATCACATTAATTTTTCATAAGCAGCTTTCTTTTGGCCATTAGCTGACAGCTCTCATCCATGATAACACATTGCTGAGTAAAGGTGTTTAGATTTGGCCCAGGCAAATCCCATCCTCTCATGTCAATCATCTCCACAAGCAGCAGCAGCCTTCTGAACTGTTCAAAGCACAGCCGTATTTTACCTGACAAATGGAGTGGCATTGCTAAACATGGTTAGTTTTATATGCCCACTCCTGAGTGGGCTCTCTAATAGAGAGTCTGTCCTTTCTTCTGAAAAAGAGATGTTAAAACAGGTGCTTCTGTCAAGCCCCCTTGGGAATGGGACTACTATCATCTGTGTTCCTCTCTCTCTGCATTCATCTCATCCTAGAAGCACTGGTACCTTCCAGCCACTCTTATCACTTTCACACTGCTCTGAAAAATTGGTAACTCATTGGTGAGAGATTGTGCACCAGGCCTGCTAAGAGGGAGAAATCGAAATGCAGCATCGCTCGTGCCCATATGCTTTTAACTCTGCTGGTTTTTCCCCTCCGCCCACCTGCCAGCTCATTGTCTTTTGGCAGGGTGATGCCACGAGAACGTGTAATTTTCATCACTGCTGCTATGATGGAATTGTGAGCTCACTCTGGGTGGCGGATGGAGAGGAGATTGCATGCGGCTACAGGCTGGGGGGTTAGATTGATGAGTGGATCTGACAAGATACTGTTCAGTCTGAGTGTCTGTACGCCGACAACTCACACTGTCACCACAAGTAAAGATTTTCCTCTCAGCAGCCTTTCCTACGTAGAACAAGATTTACACAATAATCCATGTTATAAAGTCTTTTTAGTTGAGGCATTTCAGGATTTGGAGTATTAATGCAAGAAAATGACAATAGCCTGCTAGCTTTTCCAGGCAGGGAGAATGAGTTCAATTGCATTTTATGGCTTCGTCAAGACTCAGTTCGATGAGCAGTCTCCTAGATAGTGGCAAGATGGAAGCTTTTATGTTTTCAGGGAGAGTAAAGTAGTGTTTCTACTGTGTTGCACAGACATTCCCACTCACACAGGCTAAATTCACATCATTCATACATTGATTTTTCTCCTTTGAAAAGAATCTTGATTAAAATTGCACGGCTGTGAAGGGAAGCATTCAGGCAACAGTTGAATAATACTTGTTAGAGTAATTTAAACAGTTGACAGATTTGTTCTGCACTGATCTTTATAAATATGGATATGTAATATTTATGAAGGATAGATACGAAGCTGACAGATGCTTTTAGTGTTATCATCTTTTTATCTATGAAATTAGCTAGATGGAGTTTCCAGCCTGATCAAAATGCCAGAACACTTTTGTCTGTTATGCTTTCCAACTGTGGACAGGATTTGGACACGAAAAGAATAGATTTCATCAAGTCTATAATGATAATAGAAAATGTACTGTGAAAGAAATCAGCCCAAGGGGCCAAGAGTGCTAACCACCAAAAATGGACTAGTGTTAATGCTCCCATACCTCTTGGGCCTTTAACCAAACCAAGTCTGCCGAGGCTGAAAGCTGGGTTTGACATTTGACATTTTAAAAGGCAGCCTGTGGAGATAATTTTAGACTTGTTTGAATGCCATATTGGAGCTGGCACTGAGGTTTAAGGAACTAACCTTACTAGA
>LZCU01151398.1:0-14679 GCA_001663935.1 Asymmetron lucayanum | reverse complement strand
TTTGACGACAACGAAACGTGTTGTTCTTCTTTCACGTTGAAAACACGTTTGGTCAAGCTAATGAAAGCTATAGCTATCACATGGCCTGAAACGCGAACTTAACTTGCATACATCACGGTGCTGACGTTGTACCAGTTACCGCAGTACTTTCTCAAGCGAATTGCCATACATTGTGGCAGTATAAGAACTGTCTCAAGCAGTCCGGTTTATTTCCCGCATGTTGTGGTAGAGTTTAGCCATTCACACTTAGTTGCAGTGGTCCCAACCTTTTTACCAGTCAACAAAAGGGCAAGTAAAGTGCGAAGGTCGTTCCTACGGAGCAAACACGACCTCTGAGGGCACCACGTTTGTTTGTTTGTTTGTTTGTTTTGCATCCCCGGTAAACCGCATCAAGGCGTAACACATCAGGTTTGTACGAATAGTACCAGCTGCACATCCGGACTGGCATATTTGATCCACACACCGGGACGATTCCCTCCTCTTTTCGATAAGTGTAGTGGGTAGGTAGGTAGGTAGTTGGATTATTTAACGTGCCAAGATGTGGCTATCCTCATACACAGAACCTCAGCTTAACGTCCTATCCGAGGGGCGTCCTAGCCGAATCTCGGTACTCATTTTCACCTGAGTGAAGTGAGGTATAAAGTGCCTTTTACAACAAAGTGCCCTGTCAGGGCTTCGAACTCAGTACCTTCGGGTTGGGATCGAGTCTTCCGCCCTAAAACCACAGGACCACCTTGAGCCACCTTGCCACCTTCAATTGCCACCTTGCCACCACGTCGGAGATACATTGTTTGAGCCAACGAGTGAGTGAGTAGTGAATAAGTGGATTTAATACCTTAATGTTTTGATGAATATTGCTTACTTGCTACACGTTAACATGTAAATTTTACTCTTACTTTGAGCCACAGAATGACCTAGATTTTTAACACATTGGAATCCGTTGTTAAGCGAGGCATCGTTCATATCATCCCCACACGAGGCTCCCTGAAGGGGCACTACACAGTCACTGGATTATAAGTATGTAGTTTAATTCCGTGTTGATCTGTAACCAGATTTTACAAATGTTAAGTTTGTATCAATAAAACTGTGTTCTTTAAGAAAATAATACTGGCCTCTGGTCTTAAGTATGGCTTCAAACGCCGCGAGGTCACTCATTACAAAGGTGCCACTTCAACTCATGCTGGAAAAATATCTCCCTATCAGTTTACTGTAGTTAGGGACAGAGCTATGTGGAGACTGGGCATGCCTGAATCAATACCGTAAAGCTGAAGGAGAGAGATCCTTCTAATTGGCATTTTAGGGTACGTGTTTTTGCTTTTATACAGGGTGTCCCCCCCAAAAGTAGCGACTACATTATGTGGTTGCTATTATCAATCACAGTGACTGTAACTATGAAGAATAATGAATATGTTTTCCAATAATACTTATTCTATTTCCCAGTCTTGCATCACGGAGAATTGTTAACTCAAAATTGTATGTCCACACACACTTAGTCCATTAACTCAGAAATGGTATGTCCACACACACTTAGTCCACCTTTAAACAGTGTAAACAAGGTGCGAATGTCAGGTTTAATGTTATGAGTGGCTCTACCAAGTGGGATTGAACATACCATTTTTAACCACGAGTGGTCTGTGATGAATTGGCTAGAAAAATGTCATTAGGGTATCATTGAAAAGCATAGTACTTGTACCTTATGACAAACAAACAGCGATGCGTTTTACGAAGTAATAAGGGTATACTAAGTATTTAAAGTAGTGACCAAGTTTTCGGGGTCACCCTATAGACCTTTCTGGATTTTTGACGTTCTTGTTGCCTGAAGGTGAATGACGATGACAGTGTATGCGTCTCTCATGATCAACTGGTAACCTTCGTGAGCAGCATCCTAATAGCTAATGGGCTCATATTTTTTAATCAAAAGATTGAAGTTTGAGCTCGAGCTTAGGCGTACTCTGTACGTTCAAAATGCTCTCATCTTCATGTTTCCTCATTGTCGGTGTTTGTGTGTGTGTGCGTGCGTGCGCGCGCGCGCGCGCGTGTGTGTCTTGGTGAGTGTGTATGTGTGTGCGTTTGTGTGTATTTCAACAAGCTTCTGTGATCACTGCATTTTGTATGTCCTGACGATCACTTTATGTATAAATGTATTTAGATGTACAAGGATTCAAAACGTACAAGTAGTCCTAAGATAACTATTTATTCGAACAAAGCCAACACAGCACTCCACGCAATCATGTATAGCATCCAAAATGCATTTGTTAATTACATCCGCAATTCTGTATTGATATGCCTATTATATTTAGGCTTTCAGCTACTTTAGATTATAATATCAAAGGACGGAAATAGATTCACCAACAGATCCAGCCCGATAAAGATTGGCTGACAGGAGGAAAAGCAGGTTAACCTAAATAAGCTTCAACAAGATAGACAATGTTTGGAAAACAAAGCTTGCTTATACTAAATTAGTTTGCATCTTATTTGAACCGTTTGACTCATTTGATTAGAATATGAACGGAATGAAATTTTCCAAGTATACTTATATTGTATGGTTTGTAATCTTAAACATCGACGTAAGGCTTCAGGTTATCTTAGTTTACCATTACTTGAGAAACTTATGCATTACCGCTACCTGTTATTATTAAGCTACTTGAAAATGTATCTGGAACAACCTTAATGAAGATGGCACAATGTGTACAAAACTGGATGTTAGTATAAAAAAACAGTGATTAGAGCAAACAGCATTCTTATGCTAGTGTTCACGTCACTCACTTTGCATCAATTTGATTGCTTTGCAAACAGAACATATCAACTATTGTCATCAGCTACGTCTCAAACTCACACACGAAGAGTTTCTCCTTGGTACAGTCTGTATCATCCCACCTCATCCCGGCCAGCGGCCACAGGTGGACACAGTCTTGGTCACCATGGCCATCGTTTGGTTCACCTGGGAGGGCGATAAAGACTCTGATGTGACTGAAATGTGTATGATTTTGGTCTGCAGGACTGCGTCCTTAAAACAATACAATTTACAAAACGAACACAATTCTATCGGACTCGGTGTATGATAATCCAAGCAACGCAGGGCAGTGGTTAGGAATAGGTGGTAAGAAATTGACTGTTTCTTGAAGGCTCTGCCTGTCCTCGATAAGTCGGTGGAGACCGTTACTTTCAAAACTCCGTCCGAAAACATGACAAAAGCGACCAACAAGAAAGAGCTTGATTAAGATGCAAACAGTCAGTCCACACAATAAACAAATACCCTGTAACGTTCAGTTTTCTTTGCTTACCGTAAGCCCATTTAGTGAAGGCTCCCAGTGGACTCCCATCGTTGTACACAAACGTTCCCTCGTTGATGATGTCATCAAGTCCAATCCAGATGTCTACAGTAGAGTTGAGGTGGTTGATGAGGAACTGATGTTCGGCTTCATCTTTGACGACTACGAGAAACCCTCCGCCGCTCTCACAGATCTTCTTGGCAGTCATGTAGTCAGCAGCCTGGTCCATGAGGATGTAGCATGAAGTGGAGTAGAGCACGCTGTCAGGGGGGCAGTCCTGATCTGTAAAATAGACAACCAGAAACATACATTGGTGTAAGGGTTAAAAGACATGGACATGTTCTAGTTCAACATAAGGATGTACCATGAGTTGTAATACCCAGCACACGCTCAGGAGTAAAGTCGTGACCTGCACCATAGACACGCATGAAACGTTATCATGCGAGCCAGCCGGACGATGTCCTTTGACAATATACCTGGCAACTGTAGGGCCTAGCTGAAAAGGCATGGATAAAGGTATACCATAACTAATTTAAGACCTAAAAGTAGAGCACACTCCCAGGGGGTAGTCCTGATCTGTACAATGATAGACAAGCAGAAAACATGTACTACTAGATTTTGTTAGAGCTATCCGGGCAATGACAGTGACAGTAAGATGAGAATGAAGCAGGAGCACAGTCCTGATCTAAGGAAGCAAATACAAAAATATGAACAAGTTTCACACTTTTAGGTAAGCATGATGATGCCACATGAGTAGGAGCAGAGCACAATCCCAGGGGGCAGTCCTGATCTAGTGCAGCAAACACAAAGACATGTATACAAAGTTTTGTACTTACTTGATATCACTGTCCCATCAGTAGCAGATATGTTTGTGCAGCGATCCGTTGTTTGGTCATAAACCGTGTCGTGCTCACAGGTTTCTGGAAGTGAAAGAGAAACCTAAATCTTTGTGCAGAATAAATAAAATGCACCACCGATCTACCTTATTCGGTGTGGAATATATGACAATATTGCTACATCAGATTACTTATAACCAAAAGCATATGGTTGACCTGGTACTGCTGAAAAAATAGAAAAGGAGGCATCTACATGTTGCTCTAAATTTTATCTTTCTTAATTTTGTAGTGTCATCTCAAGGAGACGCTACAAAGAAAACTACATCTTTTCATGTAATCTTCATTATAACTACGTCTGTGATAATTACTAACTGAACTTGAATCTGGACAGAGAGTGTCTGCCAGATAAGTGTTTAACTCACCTCTACATTGTGCTGCTGACATGGCCATTGGAGAGTAGGTTGTTGTTCCGTTGGGACAAGGCAGACAGGAGGTTTGAGCTTCTTTGTCCTGGTAGAACCCTGGTGGACAATCTCTACATGCTGTACCGTTGGCGTAGGTTCCAGATGGGCAGCTCACTGAAAATTCAAAGGCAGACATATACAAAATGTATCTACCAGTAGTCCAATGTCGTCACAAGATACTGTCCGTTTGGGGTTTTCTTGGATTAAACTACCTGGTAAGGTAAGTAAACTAGTGATACAAGATCGTCAACATTGCTATTAGAAATACGGTAACAAGCTGTCAACTTACAACAACGTGCATCTTTCAGCACGTGTCCTTGACTGCACCTCAATTTTGCATCTGTGACCTTCGTGAGTGAACCAGGAATGGGAGAAATGGTTACATTGCCGGATGTAATGTTCAAAGCCCCTTGGATGATCATAGCTTCGATGTCCAAGACCAAAAGGTCAAGTTGTGTTGTTACGGATTGCAGAGGAGCACCGTTGAAGGAAGAGTTCTATGAAAGAAAAATGCGACAGTGACATAGCTTTACATCAACGTGCAGATTTACCTGTACATTTTGAGTTAAATTCGTTGCATAGGACATGGTCATTTCACTACTTGAGAATATTTTTTAGAAGAAACGGGCTGTCATCAGGACACGAGTCAGTGAGGAACTACACTCACTCTACGATACATTCATTTCATGTATTTATCACAAAAGGGTCACATATCTGTCGAATCAACTTTCCAAACATCAGCCACAATGATAGGCTTATTGTAATATGGTCTGTTTTCAAGAGCAACAGGGGACGAAAAGTTGCAAACGGTACAGTAAATACTTGTAAATTCACACATACCTCCTTTAAAGTTATCACTACATTAAAGTCAATGTCGATGATGTTTTCCGTGCTCTGTTTTCTTCGGATGCTGTTCAGTGCTCCACATGAGACTCGGACGTTGTCAATGTTGCATTCTGCCTCATCCATACAGAAGCCTTGTGCTAAAAAGTTCAGCTGCCTGGCTTGTTCGATGAAGTTCTGTCTTATCTCCTCTGTGTCGACGTTACAGTCACTTGTGTAGTACTGGACTTGGAGACCGACTGTTGCTCCCGGAGACATTTGTCCTGTGGATGTTGACGGGGTTATAGCTCGAACATAGCTCTCGGTACAGTCAAAGACGATGTTTGTTAACGAACAGTCAATGGTGTTTAAAACATAGCTCACTGATTATGGTCACAATGCCTATTTTAAGGTCGTTTGAATTAGTTGGTGTACTTACTTGAGCAATCCGGCCATGGAAAAACGATCTCATGAAGGCTAGGGAACAGTGAAGACCATTGCCCTCCCTCTGCCTCCTGTCTACAGTAATAAAGTGATTCTGGCTCACGGGCGAAGTCAAAGTCACGGTTACAGGACACTGAACAGAACTGGCCTCCCAACCACATGTCACAGGCGATGGCGCCGTTTTGTGGTGGGGGTTGGTATGGACAGGAGTGTTCTGGAAGTGGCGAGAAGAATTGTAATGAGCAGATACATTACGTGTATGCCACATCCTGCACCCTGAGGGTTACGTTAGTCTGTAGCACTTTGGAATGTTGATTTTCTTCTATGTAATATTTATCCATTTTGCCATCAAAACCATACATACGTTTTACAGTGACAGTGAAGTTGCAGTAGGCTTTGTTTCCTGCACCATCCCGTGCGATGTAATGTACAAACTGTGGGGCTCCCCAGTAGAACAGAGATCCTGGGATATGTGACCTGTGAACACAGGGAGGTAAAACCAAACTTAACGACACTGCATGGGATTTTCGGGTACTGTATTCATAAAACACAATATTGCATAAGACTTACTTAGAACGAGTTTTCTTTCTATTGTTACTGAGCTGACGATTACACAACGGAACATAAACTAAGACGATGTACTTGATGCGTTGTATATCAAAACCATGTTTTAACTATTATAACTATATGCAGATTTCGAATCTTTACGTGTATGAAGACGTTTATGCAAAGATCTAAAGAGTCAACCCGTTTGACAGACATAAGGACAGGCTAATGAATGGGGAAGAAATTTGTTAGAACAGGTATATACCATATAAAATGTAGTTCAGCATTGGCACCATTTTAAAGAACTATTCTGAAGATGGCACAGTGCAAGTCAAACACTGCAAACAGAAGGTTTAACCTAGTCACCTGAAAATTCACCTGAGTTGGAAAAGACGGTATGGATGTTATAGAAAAATGTGTACTTTGTAAAACTATGTTGAGGAGGTCACATTTTCAATTATCTAAAGTATCACTTATATAATTACTCACCAGACAGATCCGCATGCACTACTCACCTGAATATATCTGTCACGTTGCCACTGTTGTCGGTCCACAATGGCTCGTCCCAGCTGATTGCCATTTCTCGGTCCGAAGAAAACTCCATGATGTCTTCAGGACAGCTCACACACACGGGGTCTGTGACATCTATGAAGGTTGTAACATTTGTAAGCACATAATGAATTATAAATTATGTTGGTAGTATATGTAACATAAGCAAAGGGAAAAAAAGGTGTCATTTCCATACCTTTTACTTCGATTTCGAAAGAGCATGTAGCCGTCTGGCCTGCCTCATCTATCGCTGTGTACGTTATGGTGTGTATTCCAATTGAAAATCTATAAGGTGGCAAAACGCTGCTTGTGACCATCGGTGTAACTCCTGTAGTGTCTGTAGCAACTGGTGCTGCCCACGTCACCTCTACATTGTCCAGGCCGGGCTCGTTGTCTGCTATGATGTCAGCTGGACAGGTTATGGTCGGAGGGGTGGTATCTGTAATGTATAAGATAGAACTTCCATTGTGCAACTGTTTTCTACACAACTTACCAAGCATCGCCATCTTAACTCCAATCATACACCCAGACACTAAAACATACTATTTCACTCACAATCGCACCTAAACACACAGACTCTCCTGTATGATGAAACCTACATTAATTTGGAAGTTGATTTCCAATGGCCCTATCCTACAAAGTTGCAAGAGGGTCAGATAAACCCGGTCTACTTAAGTATTGATATATCAATGTGATCCTACATCCGCTTTAAACTCTGTTTTCGAATGCATTTTTTCTTTCATTGCTGATTCAGCAGATGACCACGTTGAGTCTATACGTCCCCGTGGTTACTAAAGTAGATAAAACTTTATATCTGTATGCAAAGCTGCGAATATCCTAGTACCTTGACATGAAAAGCTGTCAATACGTTCTGTCCAGATGCCATTGGTGCTTCCTGGTGCTGACGAGGCACTGCAGGTGGTAGCTAGTACTGTCTGTCCAGTCGTGCTGGTGAATCCAGGTTTGCAGGAGAGCAAACAGTTATCTTTAAAGTCTGCTCTCTTCGTTGTGCAGGTGTCTGGCACAATGTCTATGTTCGGTGCTGGGTCGAGTTGCTCGCAGGTAATCACTGAGAAAATGAGGGAAAGGTGAACAATTATTTTAAGTGAATTACATTAGCAACATTTCAACCAAAGCCTGCAGTCAAATACATCATACCTATCTACCCCAACTGAAAATTTTCTTAAGAGTCTGTCTGCTCGGTAGCAGAGATAAACATAATTGAATGGCTCATAAGGTTAGTAAGAAATGCAATTTTTTTTTTACATTAAACAAGGTCTTAGCGTTTGAGAGTATAGCCATCTGTTGGCATTTCTCTCGTTTTCAAATCAGCTTAAACAGCCTTTGGACGAACTGACTCGAACTTAAAAGAACAGAACAGAGAAAAGCTTTGTCACTTACGCTGACAAGTGGGCGTTCCATGACTCCATGTTTGATCAGCCTGACACACAGTAGTGGAGGCACCCAGCAGCACGTAGCCAAGGTTAGAGGCACACGTGAACGTCATCGTATCTCCATACAGGTGTCCCGCCCCTGATATCTGCCCATTGGCTGGAGAAGATGGTGCCGGACAGGCTTTTCCTGTGAAACAGATTAACTTTTAAGTTGCCTGGGCTCATTAAGAGGCCTAGGTGAACGAATGATTCAAAACACCAGCAGATGAATCACTTACATTTAAATTGATAGCTTTTAGTGAGATGTAGATTGCGCAGTGATTGGCTCTTGTTTTTATATGCTCACAAAACACAGTTAATCACAGTGACATTCCAGTGAACTCCAACATGAGAAACTCATGTTGATGTAGGTAAAGGTTTATCACCTATAACTTCACTCACGCTAGCATTGGCAGGTAAGTTTATTAAAAAGAATCAGACATAAACCAAAGTGAATGATTCCGTTACAACGTGTCTGCATATCAATCGCCGTATATGTATGTCATAAATAACCATAGACTTAAAGGCAATTTGTGAGCAGTTATGTAACCCTGTTTCAGTTTATAGGCCTGATTAGTTTTCTTGCGTCTTTCACGACTGTTTGATGTGTTTCGTCAAGCGACTCACTGGAACATGTCGGCGGAGTGCCACTCCAAACTTGGCTGGCCTGGCAGGTCATGCTGTGGGACCCACTCAGCTCGTACCCAGTGTTGCAGCTAAAGGTCACTACGTCGTTGTAGAGGAAGTTTGTTCCCTGAATCACACCATTAGCAGGGGCCGTCAAGGCAGGGCAGCTCTTTCCTGTTCATACATATGATGTTTATTACGTGACGTAAGTTCCAGTAGGTTTATGTACAGGCATCACATTTAGAACATTTTAGCATTCAGACCTAGAACTGTTGTTGTTGGCATCCTTCTGTCTCGAGAGACTATGGTTTCTTCACGCCTTGGTGCGGTCAGACCTAGAACTAACAGTTAACAATAAAGCATCATCAGGGTAGGCCTACTGACGAGCGTCACTTCGCTGTGTCAACTTACGTAATCTCCATAAAGTTCTACTTCCTTTCTGATATAATCTACTTCTGGAAATGAGACGAGGAAAACAGTGATAACTTACGTGTACACGAAGCTGGGGAGCCGCTCCAGGTTCCACTCGACAGACATGTGCGCGAGCTGCTACCATGGATGGCGTAACCGGAATTGCAAATTACCGTCACTCTGTCCCCAAAGTAGTAACTGCCTGATATGGTTCCGTGAGATGGGGCGGACAGGGGTGAGCATCGTATACCTTGGTGAGTAATGATATCTGTTTTAGTCTTTGAATTTAGGCCAAAGACACAGGCAATGCATGGTTTTGATAGTGTTTGTAATGGGACTTTCAGATAGACAAACAAAAAAAATCGCTCTTGTAACTGACAGTACAACAGATGCACTTTCTACTAAAACCGTGGCGAGATACGAAATCCAACCTCTTTCTGAGACCAAGAGATAGTTGTGATTGCAATGTATGGCAATGTATAGCAACCATGTTTACAGAAGAGGCAAACTGTTGCAGTGACAGGGGAAGTCGCTCAGTCAAATATTTTAACTTCTAAAATCGGGCCAAGGCCTGATAACATTTCAATACGACATGCAAAGCAATTTGCTGCATCTTGGATTACTCTACCTACGGACAAACAAACCAAGCACATAGCCTTCTTGGCGAATGATAAAACCAGGAAACGGCTATATTATAATCACCCAAGCAAGATGGCAAGGATCAAGGAACCCAGATGCAACAGTTACCACAAATTCTTTCTGACGCCAAGGCACATAACGTATAAGACACACTAATACCTTATGACTTATACTAAGATCTACGTAGAAACAAAGGGAAAGCAGCAATGTAAAATAAGACAACGGTATGGCCCAAATTAAGAAGATCTCTTTACGGCATGGGAAGAAAATTCTGGTTGTACGAAAGAAGACTATAGCATCCTATGTTCTACAGACCAGATGAAACTATTTGATATTGATAGATTGGTTTATTGATTCGATGGTCGAACTCTAAAATTCATGGCAGCGTCTCTGAACAGCAGAGTGCGCTGAATTGCGAGCTTTAGGCATAGTAAAGGTAACAAAATTGCATACACTTAATTGTACTCATGCAATCTACTTCCAAAAAAACTCTAACTTAGAACAGGCACAAAGCCATTAGATTAGATCACAACCTTTTTTGTTCCATTTACATCAACTGAGCAATACGAGCTACGAGAATATAACGCACCTGCTTACCTACCTAGTCCCTTTAATATATAAGCTCGCTACCAAACTCACGTATGTCACAGCATGTACCCCTGTACCCGGGCACACAGTCGCATGATGTGGGCCGAACCACTGCTCCGTTGTAACACCGCACGTTACATGCCTGGGTTTGCGGTCCGGGGGCTCCACAGCCGCTAGCTGTGCGGGTTTGCGTACCCGGACCACAAGTAGCGCTACAGGCGCTCCAACTGTTCCAGTACCAGTTGCACCGCCGCCGCCGTCTTGCAAAAAATACCGGCGTAACGTCCGTGCAGATCAACAAAATCAGTAGCAAAACTGCAAATCTTCGAGCGCCCAACATTTTATACGTAGACTCGTTGTATTTGTCAAAGCTGTAGGCACCATTAATTACGCTGTACAATGCTGTTTAGCCGACCTGTGACTAGGCTTACGGCTAGTGACGAAGGCGGGGGGAATTGAAATGAGGTCTATCCAAAAAAATGAAGTTTATAGCACGGAAGGTATGACGGGTACTGTTAGGCCACGTGGTACATGAAAAACAACATCCTCTCTCCAACATGCGTAAACATTACCTCATTATCGCTCTTGAAGTAATATGTTCCATAATTAAAATATGGACCATAGTGTACAGGAACGTAAGCGTGATGGCGCATACACCATTGAAACGGTTCTTTCAAGGTTAAGGTCAAGTAATTTTATGTTCCTGTGAAGGCCGGGTCCGATGATTCCTTATAGATAGTTAGACATAATATCGGTTTGGGAGTCTCAGGGCCTACTAGCGAAAGCATTTGTCCATGTTCATCAGTTACGACAGTTTTTTACTCGAATTGCCCGTTGCTTTGTTACGCCATTAAACGTAGATATTAGAAGACGTACTTTACATATTTTCAATCAATCAATCATTCATTCATTCAATCAATCAATCAATCAATCAATCAATCAATCAATCAATCAAAACTGGTTTATTTGTCTACATCGCAGCACCAGGCTTAATTGCTCCCATTGTTACATTGATTGTCTTATTAATCTTCAAATCGTCAATTATCATCAACTCGTCATTAATGTCAATACATACATACATTACATGCATTACATACATTCACAATATTTAAAGGTAGATATGTAGCACGCGCACTGGACGAAATCATGGTCCACGATATCAGAAACTGTGGTTTATACTGCTTCGCTTAGTGATTTGCAGCTTCCTATCTCTCCATATGCTTGGTGGACGTCAGAGTTATGGGCGGGGACAGAATAATCAACATGTGTGCGAAATTCAGTGTTGTGTAGACCCAGGCTGTCCTTATGAGCCATATTTGTAGCTTAAGTCACTTGTACAAAAGAGTCCAAGACAGTTCTACTGTTTGAGTGTGAAAGGTGTGAGCGAGGCTAGCCTTCTCATCACAGAATACCTTCCAAGACTATTACAAAATGCTTCTTGTGAGATACTGGTGAAAGATATTGTATCTCATCAATTTAAAGCATTGTTCGGTCATAAAAGAAGGATTCTGGAGGACCCCCCATTGCAGAGCTATTTTAAGCTCAATATCCAGTGGCAATGACAGCAAATGCAAATTTAAATGTCTTTAGTGTCACAATAAAATATATTGGAAGCTTTATGTATGCATTCACTATGACTATCACTATCTCACTATTGGTAATACATGTATATGAATCAACGTGTGAGAAACGACGAGAAGCGTTGGGTTTTCCACAAACTTTCTTCCGATAACAGGATTTGGCCAGTTATCTTCAGGGAATTTTACGGTTTTGCTGTCACGTCATTTATCAGCAAACGGGCATATGTGGACAAACGGGCATGCAAACATTGTAAAGGATGTACAGCACTTAGATATCGAGGGTTTCCCGCCAAAAACAAATATTGTCAGTGAGTCTGTACCTCAGACTAACAAACATGACAAACAGTGAAAGAGCATCCTGTACAAATGTCGGTATTTAAAGGAATCATAAACTCTAGAAACGAGCCTTATTTTCCAGTATAATATATATTACTGAATACAACATCAGCCAACGAATCGCTGGATTTCACTTGAAGTGAACTGTGCAGTGCATATTCAATAATACGATATTGATATCACATCCGTTACGTAGACCCTCGGTCATCATCACCTGGAAATTTCCAATTACATTAACTCAATGCACTTTGTACAAAACATTGAAAATAATATTTTACGGTGACACTACTCATGGGAGAGTTGGTCCGTCTTCTCAATGGATGTGCAGTACACTGTAATTATCATATTTTTACGAAACAGGGCCCCATGCACAATTGTCGACAAATGGCATTAACGCAAGGGTTACACTTAAAATCAGTATGACTATTTTACGTATAAATGCTGGGTGATAGGCACGCCAAGGCAGCCAACTGTTGAAATTATACCAAAGAACCGTGACACTCGAGAAAGATTTTCTTATTGCCCAAGAAGTTTCAGAGTTATTGCCAGTTTTGACAGATATTCCAATGAAATGTATTGATAAGCGCAGTGCATGCTGGGAATGTTTGGGGTTTCTTTGGGTAAATCAAGAATCCTTACGCTACAATGTATGTGTTTTTTTCTCCATCCTGAACTTGAAAATATGACAGCATTACAGTGCATTCCCGAACCAAGACAAATATTGCGTAAATGGTGAGAACACCCGCTTCTGGAGTTCAGGACCCCTTTAATGTTTTGTAACTGCCTTCCATCGACTTACAGCGATGATCCTCAAACGGGTCTTCTGAAAAATTCAGTTTTTTCTCTTCACGTCTTGGGGGAGGGCGTTCATCATAATAGGCAGTAAAATATTAGTAATGTGTATGTTGAATCCCCTGACAAGGCAATATAAGCTGGAAGGTCGTTTAATCATCTTGTCGCTTCGTATTCAGTCTTTGTTCCCACCGTTTGATTATGTACATAGTACAACTTTTTTCAATATTTTATACGTCTAATGTTCAATCATGATCGGCGCAAATGTACTTTGAGATTGCCACCCGGGCTAGATTAAACATTAGCGGGCACTATTTGCCCAGGGAGCAAGGGTTCAGCAGGCACCATCATGTGACGTGGCAGTGCCTCGTGTAAGACGTGGCAACCACTGTTCCCAATGGAGTACTTTTTTTCGTCAATTTTTCAACTATGGGCTAAAATTTACGACATTTGAAATGCTAATGGATTATGCCTGTTTCTCCTCGGATCCAACCTGATGAAATCGGAAGAGGTTAGTTCCACTAGTTCTACAATCTCAGTTAATGCTTCCAGCCTTGTGGGACGCAGGCCATTGTTTGCCGTTTTCAAGAGTAGTCGACTGTTCCTTGTATTTAATAGATTGGATATTCCTTACTTTACAGACAAGATAGTGTTGATGTTACCTTGTTTCTGATGAATAGCTTTGTTGCTGTTTTCAGTTCATACTGGTGTTTTGCGGTATGGTTATTGCCACTGAAAGCTTATATTGGAGGGACAGCGTTCACCGTGTTCTTTCAAACAACATTTTGCAATTCCCTTATTCTTCATATACTGTTTGTGGAATTTTTAGATTGATTGTTACAGTAAATTGATTGCATGTACCCGACCTTGAAGTATATACCCAATCTTGCTAATTTTACTATGTAAGGCATCTTGCACATCTGTGTACAGAGACGCAGATTCTTTATCTACATCTGTTTGAAGAAAGTCCATGCTTGACAATATAATTACCCTTAACATGAAATAGTTTTAACTCATCCAGCAGGAGAAATATACGTGTTCACATTACTTTACTCATTGCCTATTCCACTGAACGCCAAACGCTCGGCGACCTACAATGACCTTATCTGATCCTTAATTTCATAACTGCAATTATGATACAAGATGTACCATTATTCTTTTAAAGAAAACAAATACAGGTAGCATCGAAAATTATTCTTCCCAATGTAATTCGTCTGAGAATGTTGGTCGCTCAGCGTTCGCTCAACGATTGTCACCTCAGTGGGAGGGGACATAAAGGTGGTTAGTGCTCAAGGCATGTGATGCATTTGTCAAAGGTTATCAAAGTGTCCATAGCAACA
>LZCU01151207.1:874-13927 GCA_001663935.1 Asymmetron lucayanum | reverse complement strand
CTTTTTTTTGGGACACCCTGTATAGCAAAACCACATTTACAGAACAAGACTTCGTCATGTGCTTAAGTTGCTGCAAATATACAAGCTTACAGATATTATGAAATAAAAATTAAAGCCAGCTTGCAAAGACCATGAAATACAAGTTTAAAGATGCAGCATGATCTATTAATACATATAAAAAGATTTTCATCAAATTTCATAGTCACAGGAAAACATGAAAAGTAAACATAAAAAAACAGTCAAAACTCGTAGTGGTACAAGAGTGCATAATGCATTAGAAATGCATATAGTGTCATCATTACAGTATAACTAGCAAAGAACATCATAAGAACACATTTGATTCAGTTTGAATAATTGCATTCTTCCAATGTGGGCAATTGATAAGATGGCTTAAATAACTACTGAGGCTACATAACAGAGTATCAAATGCTCACTCTAGTTTTATTATCTGATACATGTATTATTCTCTTGACAATGGAACAAAATCTTCTTGATAACTATGATGCAATAACAAAGTAATTTCTATTCCAACAGAATCAAAGGTCATAGCTCATGACACAAAAGCCAATAGCATGATAGTTTCAAGTTTTCAATGGACATGTACCTGTACTGCCAGACTTTTGTTTTCATCCTGCTCTTTAACATGTACTTAAAGAAATTGCTGAATCAACACATTAAGCTGGTGTGCCCTAACATAAGATACAGTAAATTATATGTTGTGTTTCATTTTACACATGTATGTACTCTCTGAAACATCTACAAGAAAACAATGGAATATAAAGTATGCACCGTGTATGATCACAGCCAGGCTGCCCAAAGCTGGCGGTCTGCATGTGAGGTACCTGGCAATGCTTACCATTACATTCAGGAGGGTCGCAATGCTAAGCTGTAAATTCAGGAAGGTCATCAAGGCTTGACGGTAAATTCTGTTTTTGTTACGGTAGATCCTTTGTTTCGAAATTGTTTTTAAAAAGCGAATAATGACTTTAGCAGGAAAAGAAAGAGGTAAAAAAGATCACAATTCTATCTCTGTACAGCGGTAGCAAATTTTGTGCAAAGTTTGGCCGGGATGGGCAGATTGTCACGTGGAAGGAACAAGGCGTTTCACTCCGAGGGTGCATTAATTCAAGGGGGCTGTCTGGTGTATGTTTGTCTTCATTTCCATTTTGTCAGTTCTTTCTTGTTTCATTGTCTAGCCTCATCCACGGTGGTCATTTAAAGTTGAAGCTGAATCTGTGATCTGTGCAGAATTAGAGTTCAACAGATGGGTTGATTAGAATCTTTTTCTTACAGTCTGGGGTCTTGCAGTAAAAATATGTGAAATACACTGGAACCTGCCATATGTGACGACATTCTTCACACCGTATTCGTCTCGTTGCAGAAGTCTCTTGGAGTGGTGTACCAGTGGGCTTTCTGTAATTTGGCCTGGATGGCCTTGTGTCCTGTCGTTGATGGACATCACTGTACTGAGGGAATCTCCGTTGTAGCGCAGAACTGTCACTTGGATTGGCTGATGGGGGATTCCACCAGTCGCCCCGTGCCACGTTTGCTGATGCGGATTCTTCATCAGCATGTCGTTGAAGTTCGTAAATGACACTCTCGGCTATTTCCAGAGTCTCCTCCGGAACATGGTTATCAAGCACATTGAATGCCAACGGACCTGACCAGCTGAACCCTAAGATGAAATTGACAGGTTTCCTGTTGACAAATCTTTCCCTCTCTGGTCTTGCCAGTCGAACTCGTACTGGCTTGTTTTGATGGAAAGGATTGACTGCATGGATTGTGTCATACTCAACCAACCGACCATTTACTCTCCTCAAGAGTCCCTTTGCTTGAGGAGATTCCCAGAATGGAAGCATGCCGCGCTCCCTGTCATCGCCTGAGAAATGCGTCACATGTATGAAGGCATGCAGTCCTTGGCCTTTGCCGAGGTAGAAATAGACTTTCTTGGCTGGTCGATATCCGGACGTTCTTTCAAGCACTCCTCCAAATCGGTTTCCTCTGTAAAACAGAGGGGACTTCCCCAGTTCAGACAACTCTCCTAAGTACCTCTCAAATGAGGTCAGGTTGAACTCTACAAGCATTCCTTTGCGTGGCCACATCAACATTGTTACATAAAAGAAAGCTTTCATTCTGATGATTTCATGGTCATGATGCCCCTGGACAAATTCTTCACTGAGCTTGACAACCTCCATGTAGGACATGATGGCTTGTTCAGCTGACTCATTCCGCGATAGTGCTAGACTAACAGCAATGAGGTTCTGAAGGTCAAAGCATGTCTTTGGCTCATTTTCAATAAGGAGCTGTTTGATCTCTCTTAGTTTCTTAAAGTTATTGTCTTTTGCCATTTCAAATACTTCTTTGAAGTTGTTTCCATCCAGAGAAATTACCTTCCTTCTTCGCCAATTGCATATGTCAGCAGGATGTCTGATGTAGCTGGGTGGACTTGTATCATACTCACCAAAGTACTTGATATATAGCTCTATGTATGTCTGAAGTTTTCGCTTTGCAAGCAGGAGCTTTCGAAACTCACTGTCAAAGGTGGCCATTTCATCATCTTCTTTGTAGATAGTCTGTATCTCAGACAAGTAATCCATAGTGTTTCGGATATTCAGGACTTGGCATCTCAGTTGCTCTGTGTACCTTCCCCAAACTTCTAAAACAAAGTGTGGCGGATCTTGACCAGTAAGCAAAAACTCTCGCAGCATATTTTTGTCATGGCTGGTTGAGTTGTATACCAGACGAAATAGGTTAAATGACATAAACAGTTCTCCAAAGTATGGGGCTGTATTGAATCCGCTCTTCTCCGTCTTGTTCGCATTTTGTCCTCTGCGAAAAATGTCTATAGCTTTAAGGGCAATGTCAGTTACACTCTGTTGGTCATATGTGTCTTTTTTGGTCAGGGCTACAAATTCCGCCTTGTAGATATGCCCTTTGGTGTCAAGCAGGTAAGAGTTTTCCTTAATGCACAGAGAAAGTGCTTCATCTGCCCAATGGTGGGCTTCAGCGTACTTTTCTGCATACATATAAATCCTTGCTACTTGCTGCCATATCATTGGGTCATCATGATAACTCCTGGGGAACAGCCTCTGTTGCAGCTGTTTCTTGACCTCATACCATATCCCAAGAACACGAACAGCGGCCTCACAACCTTCATCTGTAATGATCCTTTGGACAAGAGCCGAAAAAGTCTCTCTGTCCTCATCACCTTCATCTTTGGGATCATCGTCAACTGTTGGTCTCTTCTTTTTTCTATGTTCAACCTGTTGTGATCTAGGCTTCCACGTTCGGCGCTTAAATATTTGATCTGTCATTTCCATCAGGTACTTCACAGCAAATGATCTTTCTTTGAACATATAGCACTTAAGAAAGTTTTCAATTATCCCTGACATGGTCTGTCCACTGTTTATTGCTTGATTTAGCGTCTCTTCTGCAATCTTTGGATGTTTCACCTTGTATGCACCAATGCTACTTCTGGAATTCTGCACCTTCATAAGCAGTATGTGGGTTGCTTCTGACAGCTTCTGTTCCCATCTGGATCCTCCTGGCATAAATGTGTCACATAGGAGCGCAGGGAGACTCTTGTCCACAAGGAACACATTGAGCAAAGCTGTGTAGCATATAAGCTCTCTTTCCTTTGGGGTGACCTGTTCCAGGTACTTTGATACAGTTCGTCGAACATACTCCTCATTAAAGCCTTCCTTGAACAGGTTGAATGACATCATGTCCTCCAAGCTTATTTCTGGAATGTTCCTTAGTTCCAGTTGCTCAAACTTTGTCCTGAACCAATCCTGCTCACGCGGTGAAAGCTTTAACTCAAGATCGACTAAAGGGAGCTTCTTTGGTTGAGATGCAAGCTGTGTTTGTCCACAGTAGAGCACAATACATGCTGGCTGTGCTACGTCTCTTGGACCAAATACACTGCCTAAAGTTGACAGGAAGTCATAGAAAGCTTCTTCCTCAACATCCTCTACAAGCGCTAAGACTGGCAGACATTGTAGTAGGTCATCCTCCTGATATGCATACAGCCTCATCAACTGGTTGGCTGTGTTCCAGTCTGGTTGGCTTTTCGTGATCACCACACATCTGCATTTGCTTCTGAACTCCCATAAGGCATTCATAGCAAGTGTACTGCCTCCCGCACCTGGCTGATGATGGATAGCAATAACACTAATCTTTCTACCCTGTGAACCATACAGCTCTTTGTTGATGTGTCTATTGAGGTCATCATACACATCCCGTTTTGCGACTTGACTGAAAAAGAAGTTCCACCATTCAACTTTGTTTCCCCTGTAGAATTTTAGTTCACAATCACTTTTCAGTTGTTTCAGGGCATTCCGATCTTTCTTAAGTTCTCCAGCGGTGTCAGTGCATTGTGTAAAGCTCAGAACTTCAAGGTCTTTCATTGATTTCTTGATTTTAATGTCTAGATGAGCAGTTACTCCTGTAGAGCATTTCACAAAACATCGTTTTCCATACGTGATACCTTTCAGCTGTGATACAACAAAGCCAATATGTTTTGGTGGCATCACAACAGCATTGCGGAGGATGTCATCTCTTTTGTATTTGTGATGTAGTGCATTCAACAATGCTTCTAAGTTTTGTTCACTGGGTGTAAGAACCATTAAACTATCAAGACCAAGCCGCATGTAGAAGGAATGAAACAATTCTGCAATGATGTCAATTTGAGACTTTGACAACAGAAAAAACACAATCAGCACACGACCCTCTTGGGTTATTCCTGGGTCTGTGTACTTAATCATTGCCTCATTGATTCCTCTTCCTCTGACTTCTGTCCACTCCTGCAGGCCCATTGGTTCCTCCATTTTGTCAGTCGAAGAATCTATCCAGCCATTGGACATGATCCAGCAAACTTCCTTTGGGAAATTTATGTCTGTGTAGAAATCCAGTGGTGTTACTGTGTTGCGCTTTGAAAAACTATCTGGCTCCAATTTCCGAACAATGGCGGTACTATCTTCTCTTTCATCCATCAGACTGTCATATACCTTGTGTAGACCGCATGTTGTAGAGGCGGCATCAAAGTCGAAGACAGCAGTAAATGGGATATCAGCAATGAAGTCATAAAGGTCCCTGAACACATCAAAGCTTGGCTTGGGATGCTCTGGACCATTGGAAACAATAATGCGAGTTACAAAGCCTTCTAGAGTTTTCTCTCCCACACAGAGAAGCTTGATTAAGTCATTTGCTTTGTCTAATGATTGCCCAGATTGCACCACTCTAGATTGATTTTGTTCTCGTTTTTTCAGATTTTCAACAATGCCGGGCAATACCTTCTGGAACTCTTCTTCTTTCTTTTTGCTTTTAAGGCTTGGTGTTGCAGCCTTATAACGACGATATGCAACAGGTTTTATTCTGGCACCCACATCGTTTGTCAATGACACCTTGAACATCATATTTGCGCAATACTCACTTGATGGTACAATGTCTACTTCCACCACATACTTTGCTTGTTGGCTTGTTGTTGTAACAACTGGTACAAATTTCGGCTGTCTAATGCAGTGTGTTGTTGCCTCCCGTTGGTGTAGGGAATGATCAAATGCTTTATCTATGTCTTCTTTCAGCCAATCACAATATATCTGCATCTCTGATTTAGCAACATTGAACCCATTTATTTTGCCATCGTCATCCACTCCAAAGTGAATTGTTCCATTTGTTCTTTCATTCAAGCAGCCACATGCAAAGCGCAGGACCTCCTTTAGGAATTTCAACTTCTTCTTGTCTTTTGGCTGCTTGGCTGCTTCTGTGAACAGTTTATACTCATGACTAACATGCGGCCCATCAGCACCTGATTCCCCTATTGGAAAGAATCGTCCCATGTAGTAGTTGCAGCATACATCCTTGTCAAATGGTCTGAAGTTCTCCACAATTTTCTTTGTGGATGCTGTAATTTCTGTTGTGGCAGGCACTTGATTTTCAGTCTTTTGTGCAGTTAAGGCAACTTTTTTCACACCAGTGGTTTTCTGATCTTTAATGGCAACAGGTTTAGGGTCGTTTTGCATTTGAACATCTTTATTTGGGCTGTCCTGCAAACTTAAATCTGCTGGTTCTTTAGATTCAATTCTCTCTTTTGGTCGTACAACAAGAGGTGCTGTTGTGTGCTTTCCTTCACCAGACTCTGGATGAACTACATCTGTCAGCTTCTCCCCTTGACCAAGTGGGATTTTCACTGTGTCACCGTCGGGCAAAAGACTTATGGACACTTCTTTTTCTGTGTTACTGCAAGGAATTTCAAACGTTTCCCCACTTGATAGTGTTAGAGCTATTGAAGCAGGTGAGGAATGAAATTGTGCATCAGCATTGCCAGGTGTCATGCGACACTCCTTGATCATGCTGTCTCTAGCATTTATAATTTTTCTAATAGGACCAGGGGGTACTTTATGTCCTACTTCCACGAGATCTGCTCTAAGAGTTTCAACAGTGTATGACTTCAACAAGTCACCGTCAATTTCTACATCAAGTAACATCTTGACATGCTGATCCTTGATACCTATTTCTGCCATCCAGGCTGCCACTTCATCAACAGTCCATGATGCCCAGTCAGTGCTGATGTCACGATGTCCTTGTCGATTGATCACTGTGACAAAACATGACCTAGTGATTTGAATGTTTGTTCCTATTTTCCCTCCACAAACAATACACATCTGGAAATATCAACTGCACTAAATATTTCCTGTGCTTAAAATTGGTTGCAATGGTCTTTTAAGCATCTCTCTGCAATTTTTGAAGGGATGCGATGTTTATGGTGCACACAATTAAGGCATATTTCTATATTTTCAACCAGTTACAGCCTATTTAGTATCCTAGTAATAAAGTAATAAAGACCTGTACTCATGCGTGACCTTTACTGTTTTTATGGGACATTTCTATCATAGATAACATCCAAGTTAAAGTCATTAGTCATGCAAAGTGAATAAAGTATGTAGGCCTATGACCAAAATCTGGCCACCCCCTCTAAAATGATTACAACAAAAAACCCTTTTAAGACGTTTATTCTTCAAACAGCACTAGAAGATGGCATTCATATAGTGAGACACTGGAAGTACTCAGTGATCAAACATGTTACCCAAGGGTTTCAAAGTGGTATTTTCTTCAACTCCCTCGTCATTTAGTGATTTCCATAGGTCGCCACGGCAATTTGTAAAGATGTCCGTTTGTTTTGCAGGGAGCATCGTTGATTGAACAATGGTTGCTGTTTGTCTCTCAATGAATTCTCAACAATCACAAAGGTGTCTCAAATGTTTCATTGAAATTTACTGAAAACTCAGTTTGTCGGCAAGGGATGTTCAACAATTTCCACAGCGTTTGACTGCAACAACGATTTAGAGACAGCCAAAAGACCTAACTAATTTTTTGTTGTGCAACGGTTGCACCACGGCGCCTAACATCAGATTCATCTATCAGCTGTATACTATATTTTTATTAAAAAATCGTGCAAGATGGACACTGTTCATATTGGTTAGCGGGCTGAAGCATTGATCATTCCATGCTTTGGAGTATGTTGGACAATTTGTGAGTCTGGGGCAATCTCAGTGCATTTTTTTTCAGATATTCTTATTTTTATATCCCTCGTCTCTAAAGGGAGAATGTATGATGTATCCAGATGTGTTTTATCTACTGTTTTATGGGCCTTTGAACTGGTGTCGGGGGCATTATTGCCTTCATTCTTTGGGTTTAGGACTGTCTTCTGGGGCAATGAAGGTCCAAATTCTTCTTTGGCCAAGGTACGTATGCGGAGTGAAATATCCTGCATTGCTTGCAACTGTTGACTGTCCAGTTTATAAGTAAATACTCATGTCCACCAGGGTAGCCTGTATCACATGTGTGGAATTTCCGTCACCGACCACTGAGGTATGGCAGCTTTTTTTTAACAAATAAAGGTCAACAGTTGCATAATTTATGTCCAATTATGTTCTGATAGACTCGCTCCCTGCTGTAGTTCTTGTACCCATACCTATGTGTGACCTGGTCTATTGAAGTGGAGATGGGCACCACCCGATACAGCAGACGGGTTTTACTGTAACTAGAACGTCACATTTTCGTGAAAATGCATGGATATTTCCCTGCCACGAGCAAATGAAATTTTGCATTGATCATGCACATCAGGACATCATTAGCACAACGCACATTCCGTTGTATTCACCTTTCCTACAGCTACCTGGATGTCCAATATTAAATCCCTCACATGTAGGAACTATGAAGTGTGTGTTTTAATAATGAAAATAAGGGCCTCATTAGCATAATACACATTCCATCGTATGCACCTTTGCTGCAGCTACCTATATCTCCAATATGAACTCCCTATCATGTACCTCAAAAGAAGTATTGAGTTCCTGCATTAATTAACTAAATAGGCCCTCATAAGCATAACACAAATCCCATTGTATTTACCATTCCTAAAGCTACCTATATCTCCAATATTAAATCCCTAGCAAATCACCATCAGGGTAATTTGCACACATTCCATTGTATCCAGTTTTCCTAAAGCTACCCAGACCTCCAATATGAAATGCCTAGCAATTACTGTAAGGGAAATATGAAGTATCTGCATTTATTATGCAAATTAAATCACATTAGAGTAATGAACTGAAGAGTAATACATATTCCATCATATTTACCTAGCCAAAGCTACCTATATCTTTAACATATTGAGTTTCTACATTAATTAGGCAGATTAGGTCATTAGCATAATACACATTTCACTGTATTCACCTTTTTCGAAAGCTACCTGCGTGTCCAATATGAAATTGCTACCATTTATTGCAGAAAAAAATTACAGGGCCCCACTGTAAAGCAGTGGTTACCACTGAGCTGGGCAACCCTGTCTAAATATGACAGAAGTAAATAAACAAAAATATGGAGTTGCTGCATAAACTATGCAAATTAGGTCTTCATCAGCATAAATTTCATGTCGTTGCATTAACATATCCTCAAGCTACCCATACCTCCAATATGAAATCCGCAGCATTAACCGTGAGGGAAACATGACATTCCCTCATTAATTATGCAAATGAAGCCCTACGATATATTTCTTTGTATTCACCTTCACCCAAGCTTTCAATATCATCGGTATGACGTCCCTACCATTTACCATGAAGGGAACCTAATAGATAGGAGATATAATGGATTCAAATATCAAAACACTGCATCTTGACTTATTGTGGTCACACTCATACACATACACACAAGCGCGCACACACACAACACATACACACACAAGCACACACACACACACACACACACACACAAGCACACACATACACACACACACACACACGTGCACCAATGCTACCGCAAATATAATCGGTGAAGCGTAGACAGCAATTTCACATATTAAAAGACATATGATACTTATTCATTTGTACCTTCTTTTCTCACAACTCCAGCATCTTCTCCAGCAGTAGGGTTATCTCCAGATTGCCATAGTGACTGCACGTCTTGTTTTTGCTGTTAAAGTAAACATCAGACAACGTCACTGATTAATAATTTTGTGTAATGAACTACTGTACCTGATGGCAAATAGCATTTGCAATGTTGTAAAAACATGTTGTCAAATGATTGCCGCTGCCCTGCTATATAAATAGCACGTTTACTTAGGGTGAGGTACAACTTTGTCTCTTGTCTTTCAACAGGTGTCACAGCACAATAGTTATTTTAAGCTTTTAGACACATTAAGATATAATTACTATCATGTCCATGCCTTTTCATCGGATTTACTTTGAATCTAGGTAATTTTTGCATACCTGATGGTCTTGGACGTTTGCCTGAGTGTCGAAAGGCTTGCTGGGTTCTTTTTCACTTGGGGAAACCAATGGTGCTGATGGTGCTGAGTCCCTTTTACGTTGATTCTTATTTCTAGAATGGAACATTCGGTGTATCAAAATGGTTACGTTACATCAAGGAGATTATTTTAACCTCCTTGGTTACACGCAGACACTAACATAAACAACACCAAACTCCTAACTTCTCAATACAATGAAGGTCACACTGTTGCCAGTATGCAATACAAATAGGGTGTGCATGCTAGAAATCAAGATGCCCTGAAAAGTTCAACAAGAATTAAACAAATGCAGTGAAAAGAAAGCAAAGTGAGAACACTATTTAGAACTCACATTCTGTCTGACAGCTATTGTAAATTCAGAAACTTTCCTGATGGTTTTATTTTTTTGCGGAATTCGCGGTGACCTCTAAACCGCGAATTCCAAAACACCGCGAATATCATGACTTTTGGTCTACCACCCCACCCCCTTGTACCAAGCACCGATACAGTATCACGAATATTTTAATTGCACCATAACGATAACAATCGCGTGAATTGATACAAAACTACAATATGCTGTAGCTGTATTCAAATCCTCACAAACCATCGTACACACCATCATGACTTCAAAAAGCAAATGAGACCCGACAGAGAGCCGATAATTACAGTAGCAACAATTAGCCCCCAGTTCTGCCGAAAATTATTGTTCTGATCGTCTACCTTCTATATAGAGGGTACTTGCATTTTGGTTCCCGGACGGCTTCCGTAAAAGTGCCGTGGAATCCCTTGTATTATTCCTGCACTACAGAATTGCTTCAACCACGAATCTAGAACACCGCGAAAACTTGTTTTTTTCTCCTGCCGCACAATACATATCTACCGCGAAATTAAATAAATTTACAGTGTTCTTATATATTCCTGGCTTAATATCTTATACAGCAACATGCAACACATTTGAATCTAATGAGGAAATAAGCTGATCAGATCTTTGTATCTCACTTTTGCTTGGGTCCTGGATTCTCTTCCACATCCCCAGCAAGCTTCAACATTAGTTGTGAGATGACCATCCACACCAGCAGACATGATGCCTCTGCCCCACACCGTAAGGAGTCATACCCCGGGTTGCAGAAACAGCCTATCCGAGCCCTGTATGTGGACAGGTCCACTCCCATTGTGGCAGCAGCAGGTCAGCTGTAGATATCACTAAGTATAGGCATTGTTTGAGTAAGACAGGTTGACCCCATTGTGGCAGCAACAGGTCAGCTGTAGATAGCAAGGACAAAGTCCGATCAATTCTGCTTGTTTTTTTTTTAGCTGGGTCAAACCTGCACCTCACTGTATTTGCACAAAGGTCTAATGAAAATTGATGAGCTACTAACAGCTAACTACTTCAAAGGATCCTCTCTGGCGATCTCTCGACTACAATCCATAGCCACCAACGTTTTCCCCGGGGTCACAACAAATCATGAAAAGCGTGTACGTTCCGTTCCACCTGTGTTAAAAATCGTCTGTATGATATGCCCAACTGCTTTCGAAAGATGATAGGTCGGACTAACTCCACTAGTAACGTTTCAAGAATCACGAAAGAATAAAAGAATAAAATGGGTAAAGCTACTTTTCGGAAGTTGTTGTTTTTAATGTCGGTACAAACTTAAGAAGTAAAATGTCGCCACACAACGACAGAGGAAAGCCTAATCATGATCCATAAAAAGTTGGACGGTCAGGAAGGGTACAATTTCCCCACCTACCTGGCAGTGCGCAAAAACTAACAGAACGTTGAAACAAACTTGTGCTGGGTAGATACGAATGATGCAACCATCAAGAAGGTTACAAACTTCAGTCTTTAAAACAACAACATAGAAAAAATGAAATTTACTTGGGTTGTTCTGCGTTTCCAATTCAGTCTGCTTTCGGTGGGAAAACGAGCATGACGCCATACAGGGGAAATGTTTGATCTTCGGAACATGGCTACGAGGTAAGGCGTAATGGCGACATTATGCCACAGTGTCGAGTTTCATGCAGAAATAATCACAAACTCCAGATGAATATGACTCGATATCCTGTCAAATACGGTGCCACACCTACACCGCTTTCTGCTCGACTTACATTTCCTGACATGGATTGTCTTAGGGCTGGATGACTTGACAAGGGACAAGTCTTCATGTTTTGACCCGTACGTTACTGTATTTATAACGAACTTGTACAACAAAACGTCCCTCCTCGAGTGGAACTGGACACCGCCTACAAGTAACGGTACCTGCCTAACAACCAGCCAGGAGTGTTTACATTTTGCACTGGTTAGGACTTCAACCCTCCAGTGAATGTTCTTTAAAACCAATAAGTTATGTACTCAGTCTAACAACTAATTCATGAATATAAGGCATTTTACATGCCCTTGTGGCTCAGTCCGTTACATATGCACACAGACCCACCTTTGTTCAACGTACCTGGTGGCAGTTTCACCTGGGCATGATCATGAAAACAGGTGATCTTCGTTCTGTAGCTTATTCGCCCAATATCTGCAGTACTGCTGGCACTTATACAGTGTTTCCTTAGACTGTTCCTGACGCAATAGATCCAAAAAGCGGAAACTTAAGTGGTATGATGAAATTTTGATGAATAGTCTGCAATCCAGGGGTAACGTCACCGCAAAAGGTGGCAGAACACAGTACACACACAGTAATGTATTCATCCGCGTCTCTCGGATTCTGAAATAATTCAAGTGTAAGTAGTCCCAAAACGTCCCACTGATATATCCTGAGGTGCAAGAAAGTGAGAGTGGTGGAGGAATAGTTAGTCTCTGAAATAGCAGAATCTGACTGAAGATTGCCCAGTCGACATATTTTGCCTGATTCTTGGCGACTGTTTTTGTTTGCCTTCGAAAGAAAATCTCGTCTCCGAGACTCCGACGTAAATACGTGTTGGCATGCGAAATGGTTGATGGGTACACTGTTCGAATCAGCTTCAACTTCAAGTCTTTTCTGATACAACATCGGACAGGAGATGATATCTTGCACGTTATTGTAGGGCTGATAATAATCTGTAATATATTTTGTAATATCGTAAGCTTTGTAATATTGAATAGGTCTTTTACGTATCTTCGAGCACATATTGCCAGCTAGGAAGGTTATATTTTTTATATATAACCATGTCATTGCGTCATTGCTGGTGTACTTTAATCCGTCATGTGATAATAAACAGTCGACAACAGTCATGTGATGCTCCTTTGTTTTCCGTTGCTTGTTGACATTATGGTTTACCCTTGCCACCTACGC